>JAKSZT010000088.1:0-47158 GCA_026826555.1 Tolypeutes matacus | reverse complement strand
GGCTGCAACCTGGGCCGGTGACCCCTCCCCTCCTGCTGTGCCCCCCGGGCTGGCAACCTGGGCCGGTGACCCCTCCCCTCCTGCCCCCCCTACCCTGCAGCATCCTTCCAGGACAATGCCCACGGAGGGCCCACACACCCTCCTCCAGGAGTGCTGCAGCCAGCCCAGCCGGCCCACCGATGGCAGCTGAAGTAACGGCTGTGCTGGGACGGTCTGAACCACAAATGCAGCAAGCCTGAAGCCCACTGACCTTTCCCTGGATTAGCCCATTGACGGCATCACCCCGTTCTCCAAGTAGGGTGGAGGACAGGAGCCCACCATGACCTGCCCTCCATCACTAAGCAGCTCCCGCCGCTGCGAGCCTGAGGCGCTGGGGACCACCACCCCAACCCTGACCCGCAGGTCCATTGACCCCACTCCCCACGCTGGGAGGCTGGGCTGGGGGCCGGGGGGCCGGGGCCTCTCCCTCTTCCAGGCCTTGCTCACCGTCTCCCAGCGGGGCTCTTCCTTGCACTCCATCCCCGCCTTACACGCCTCACCCCTACTTCCTGGCTTCATTTATTTTCCTCATAGCATATATTAAGAATCTTACTTATTTACTTTCTTTCTCTCAATTAAGATGGCATTTCAATCAGAGCAGTTTTTAAATTTTTAGTTGGCTGCTGTGTTCCAGTGGTTAGAGTGGCACTGACAGCATAATAAAGCTCAGACAATATTTGAAAAACTGAATTTCAACATGGTTAACAAGATAAACTTTTATATATCCCTGACTCCAAAGAGCATATTGCCAGCTTATATAACCACTAATTCCCAATTAGAACATAAAGAAAACGTCAAAAAACACCTCCCCCCAAATAGATCTCATCAAGATGTTCTCTCACCACAATGCAATAAGGTTTATCCACACATATACATATATAAAACAAAAGCAAATGCTAACCCTCTGTGGTGGTTGGGAACTATATGTGCCTCAGAAACACAGTCTTTAACGTACCCCATCCCTGTGGGTGTGAGCTGCTTGTAAGCAGGACCTTTTGAGGAGGTCACTTCGGTTGGGGTGTGTGCCACCTCAGTCAGGACGGGGCTCAATCCTGTTACTGGAGTCGTTTATAAGCAGAATGAAATCCAGAAAGAAAAAGACCAGGAAACGAACGCACACCCCACATAGCTAGATATTAAAAAACAATTAAATAAACAACCCCCCTTCTAAGTAACTTGTGGGTTAGAAATCATAAAGGAAGCTTAAGAAATATAGGAATGAAAGTTACTGAAAAAGTTCTCTATAACTTCAACTTCTGGGAAAATGGAGTACATATACTTTTCCCTATTCCCTGTGCTAAGGAGAACTGAAATCCCTGGACATTATAAATAAAGCAAATATAAGACAGCTCTGGAAAGTGGAGAAAAGGTGGCTGGAGACCCAAGCATACAAGGAAGAACACGGTGGTTAAGTTCCTGGGTTTTCTTTTTGCCTTATACACCCCAGACTTGGAGCTGAAAAAGCCTGCAACCTAGAAAGGCAAAGAGTATAGGCAAAAAAAAAAAAGCCCCAACCAAAGGCATGGGAAAGGGGCAGGCTAGCAGGACAGAAAACGCCGAGACCAGAGCTGCTTCACTGCAGCTCAGCATCCTGGGGAGAGCGTGGCTCCAGCCCGACCTCCATTAGAAAGGCCAAGCGGGGTGGGGGCTGGCTGGCCCTCACTCCTCGTGAAGGAGGGATGAGGGGCAGTCCCCTCCCCCACCTTCCCCCCCAGTCACCGGACACCACATAGGAATCCTGGACTTCCACCCAACCTGACCGTAATTAGGTAACCTTCTCCTGGAGCAGTGTTCCAGGAAGCAAGGAAAACAGACGGTTTAAATAAGACTCAAAGTCCCGTAATATAATACCTGTGGCAGTTTGATATTATTTAGAATTACAGAAAAGACATTTGATCATGTCTGTAAACTGGTGTGTTCCTCTGGGCATGAGACCCTGTGACTGTATTAGATTCAGTTGAGACGTCTGAATGAAGTACGTTAGGATTAGGGCTTTGATTCAACCATGTCATTAGACTCAGCACTGAGTCCCAGCCCCTTGGGCAGACAAAACAGACTCTCACCCAGAAGGAGACAATAGACAAGAACACAGAGGAGAGAACTTGGTTTTGACGCTTGAGCCCTGGGAAGAGACGAGCCTCATGCCAGCCTACAGCTGAGATCTGAAGAAGCTGGGACCACGGAGCCTTAAAAGGAAGAGGACGTCGGCAGCCGTCTTGCTCCAGCACATGGCAACAGACTTTGGTGAGGGAAGTAACTTACTCTTTATGGCCTTGTGACTTTAAGCTTCTACTCCAAATAAATACCCTTTATAAAAGCCAACAGATTTCTGGTACTTTGCATTAGCACCCCTTTGGCTGACTAATACCCAAAATGTCAAATTTCAATTGGAAATCATTTGTCATAACAAGAACCAGGAAGATCTCAAATTGAATGAAAAAGACAGTAGATGCCCACATCTATGGCCAATTGGTTTCCAGCAAGGGTCCAAGTCCATTCAATAGAGAAAGAATATTCTCTTCAAAAGATGGTTTGATAACTGGAAATCCACATGCAAAAGAATGAATTTGGACCCCTACCTCTCACCATATGCAAAAATTAATTAAAAATGGGTCAACAACCTAAATATAAGAAGTAATAATATAAAACATAGGCATAATATCCTCAGGACCTTGTATTAGGCAATGGATTCTTAGTTTTTATACCAAAAGCATGACCAACAAAAGAAAACATATCAACTGGAATTCATCAAAATGAAAAACTTTTGAATATATAAATAATTCCCATAATTCAACAGCAATAAGACAAATGATCCAATTTAAAAATGGGCAAAGTATTTGAATAGAGATTTCTCTAAAGAAGAAATTCAAATGGCCAAAAAGCACATGAAGAGAGGCTCAACACCAAGACCTATTAGAAACGCAAATCAAAACAACAATGAGACACCACTTCACACCCACTAGAATGATTAAAAACAAAACAGAACAGAACAGAAAATAAGTGTTGGTGAGGCTGCAGGGAAATAGGAACACTAGTTCATTGTTGATGGGAATGTAAAATGGTGCAGCCACTGTGGAAAATAGTTTGGCAGCTCCTTAGGAAGATAAGCATAGAATTACCACATGACCTGGCAATTTCACTCCTAGGTATTTAACCAAAAGAACTGAAAGCAGGAATTTGAACAGATATTTGCACACCAATGTTCACAGTGGCATTATTGCCAAAGGATGGAAGCAGTCCAAGTATCCATCAACAGGATCAACACACAATGGAATATTATTCAGCTCTAAAAAGAAGGGAAGTGCTACAACATGGATGAACCTTGAGTGAAAAAAGCCAAATACAAAAGGACAAATATTGCATGATTTCTCTTATATGAAGTACTTAGAATAAGCAAATTCATAGAGACAGAAAGTAGGATAGTGGTTACCAGGGGTGGCAGGAGAGGGGAATGGGGAGTTATTGCTTAATAGGTACAAGCTGCAGTTTGGGATGATGAAAATGTTCTGGAATTAGACAGTGGTGAAGGTTACACAATATTATCAGTTTACTTAATGTCCCAGAATTGTTCACTTAAAAATGGTGAAAGTGATTTTTATGTTACACATATTTTATCACATATACTGAGATGGCACAGATGTAGGAATTACCTGACAAGGGTTTAAAAGAAAGTCTCAAGAAAGAAATAGAATACTTGGATAAGAATCCAATCGGAAACGGACGTGGCTCAAGAGGTTCAGCGTCTGTCTACCATATGGAGAGACCAGGGTTCGATCCCCGGTACCTCCCGGTAAAAAAAAAAAAAAAGAATCCAATGGAGAGTAAGAAATGGGAATCTCTTCTCCAGAAAAATAGCTAGAGGACAGGCTGAAACAGCCCCGAAAAAGTTCTTCTAGGGTTTAGGACAGCAGGTGAAGGCTGCACACCGCCCAGAGGAGAGACAAAAGAGGGAAATCGCAATGACAGAACCGTGAGTTGGAACCAGCAGCAACTGCTGCTGCCAGCACCCTCCCCCACACTCTTTAGAATTCTCGGGCCTCTGGGCCTCTGACAACAGACAAAGGGGGCTCCAGGGACCTACCACTCAGAATGGGCAGAGAGAGGAACACAGCCTTAGGCTGACCCAGGTTCTGACCTGCAAATTTGGGCTGCAGAGCCCCACGGACCCTTCCACACGGCGGCTTGCCCTGGGAGCCTAGGAAGGATTGGAGAAATCCAACCCTCGCAGACTCCCTCTCTTCTAGCCTGGACTAATTGTTGAGGACTCCATGGGAGAGGGGAGAGAGAGCCTGTGGCTGACCCTGCTTTGGACTCCCAGGTTTGGTCTGCCCTGTCCCGAGAGCCCTTCCAGGCCGGGTGGGGCTGCACCATTGTTTGCCTTGGAGCCTGCAAGGGGCTAAAGATATACAAACCTCCCAATCTCCTCCTCTACTAACAGGGACTGACTGTTGAGGACTCAGAGGGGAGTGGAAATATTTCCTAGCTGGGAAAAGGGAGGGGGCTCCCAGAGAATTCTGGAGAACTGTCTCAGAAAGTTTGAATTACAAGGCTCCTAGCCCCCAGACAGGAAGCTCTATCACATTGATCTGGTCTGTACCACAACAAATACACTCCAACCAGGCAATGAATTGAGAGCTGCCAAAGACCACCATCTCCTGGCAGACCAAGGAAGTGCACATAAGAAAATTAAAAATAAATAGAAGCTTTTCCTGGCCTCTATAGCCTCCCTGCACAGGGCCCTAGGAAACAACTCTACAACCAATTACTGGGTCCAGTGCCCAGTTTTGAGCAACCAGCAGAACAATCCTAACAATCAAGGTTGAGCCAAAAATCAAAGAGCTGTGGTAACTCATAGCCTCCGGCCACTAAAACCCCATAAGAGAGAAAGAGAGAGAGCATCTAAGTAAAATACAACCTAACCAGATGCCTAAACACCAGCAAAAAATTATGAGCCATACTCAGAAAATAGAAGACATGGCCCAAGAAAAGGAATACAGCAAAGTCCCAGAAGAGATGCAGAATTTGAGAGAACTAATCAGTGAGATGAGCACAAATTTCCAAAATCAAATTAATGAGATGAAAGACAACATAAAGAGATAAATGACATCAAGAAGACATTGAGCGAACGCAAAGAAGAATTTGAAATCCTGAACAGAAAATTTACAGAGTTCATGGGAGTGAAAGACACAATAGGTGAAGTCAAAAACACATTTGTGGCATACAACAGCAGACTCGAAATGATAGAAGACAGAGCAGCTATAATTGGAGAGAGAAAAGAATGGAAAAAATTGAGCAGGGGCTCAGAGAGTTGAATGACAACACAAAATGCAACAACATACGTGTTATAGGAGTTCCAGAAGGGGAAGAGAAAGGAAAAGGGGCAGGAAGAGTATTTGAGGAAATAATAGCTGAAAATTTCCCAACTCTCACGAAAGAAATGAACTTACATGTCCAAGAAACACACTGTACCCCAATGAGAATAAATCCAAATAGACCTACGCCAAGACACATACTATTCAGAATGTCAAATGTAAAAGATAAAGAGAAAATTCTCAGAGCAGCAAGAGAGAAGCAAACGATCACATACAAAGAACATCCAGTAAGACATAGTGCAGATTTCTCTTCAGAAACCATGGAGGCGAGAAGACAGTTGTATGATACAATTAGGAAACTGAAAGAGAAAAACTGCCAGCTGAGAATTCTTTACCCAGCAAAACTGTCCTTCAAATATGAAGGTGAGTATAAAGTTTTCACAAACAAACAGAAACTAAGAGAGTTTGCAAAAAAGAATCCACCTTTGCAGGAAATATTAAAGGAAGCCTTAGAACCTGAAAGAAAAAGACAGGAGAGAGAGGCTTGGAGGAGAGTATAGAAGAAAGAAAAGCAGAAAGGATAACCAAAAGAGTAAAAAGAGAGACAAAAACAAGATTGCATATAAAAACCAAAGAATAAAATGGAGGAAATAAACAGTGCATTTTCAGTAATATTGTTGAATGTGAGTGGATTAAATTCCCCAATCAAAAGATACAGGCTGACAGAATGGATAAAAAACCATGAGCCATCCATATGCTGCTTACAAGAAACTCCCCTCAGACCCAGGGACACAAACTGGCTGAAAGTAAAAGGTTGGAAAAAGATACTCCATGCGAATAGTAAACAGAAAAGAGCAGGGGTAGCTATACTAATATCAGACAAAACAGACTTTAAATGCAAAAAAGTGATAAGAGATACGGAAGGCCTTAGATATTAATAAAAGGGACGATCCTCCAGGAAGATATAACAGTCATAAATATCTACGCACCTAACCAGGGTGCCCCAAAATATATGAGACAAACTCTGGCAAAACTGAAGGGAGAAATAGACATTTCTACAATAATTGTTGGAGACTTCAACAACCTCCTCACATCATTAGATAGAACAACTAGACAGAAGACCAACCAGGAAACAGAGAACTTGAACAATATAATAAACGAGTTAGACCTAACAGACATACACAGAACACTGCATCCAAATTCAGCAGGTTATACATTTTTCTCAAGTGCCCATGGATCTTTCTCCAGGATAGACCACATGTTAGGTCACAATACAGCTCCCAATAAATATAAAAAGATTGAAATTATACAAAGCATCTTCTCAGATCATAATGGAATGAAACTAGAAATCAATAACAGACAGGAAAAAAGTAAATTTGCAAATGTGTGGACACTGAACAACATACTCCTAAATATTCGGTGGGTCAAAGAAGATATTGCAAGTGAAATCAGTAAATATATTGAGACAAATGAAAATGAGAACACAACGTATCAGAACTTATGGGATACAGAAAGGCAGTCTTGAGAGGGAAATTTATAGCCCTAAATGCCTATATTAAAAAACAAGAAATAGCTAAACTCAAAGATTTAACCAAACAACTAGAGAAACTAGAAAAAGAACAGCAAACCAATCCCAAAGCAACCAGAAGGAAAGAAATAATAAAGATTAGAGCAGAAATGAATGAAAATGAGAACAAAAAAACAGTAGAGAAAATCAACAAAACCAAAAGCTGGTTCTTTGAGAAGGTCAATAAAATCGACAAACCCCTCGCTAGACTAACAAAGAGAAAAAGAGAAAAGATGCAAATAAATACAATCAGAAATGAAAGGGAGGAAATTACAAATGACCTCACAGAAATAAAAAGAATCCTAAGAGGATATTATGAGAAACTATATGCCAACAAACTAAGACAACCTGGATGAAATGGACAAAATTCTAGATACGCACAACCAACCTACACGGTTGCTACAAGAAATACAAGAACTTAACAAACCAATCACAATTAAGGAGATTGAATCAGTCATCAGAAATCTCCCAGGACCAGATGGCTTCACAGGTGAATTCTACCAAGCATTTCTAAAAGAATTAACACCAATTCTGCTTAAACTCTTCCAAAAAATTGAAGAGGAGGGAAAATTACTCAACACATCTTATGAAGCCAACATCACCCTAATACCAAAGCCAGATAAAGATTCCACAAGAAAAGAAAATTACAGACCAATCTCTCTAATGAACATAGATGCAAAAATTCTCAACAAAATACTTGCAAATCGAATCCAACAGCATATCAAAAGACTTATACATCACAACCAATTGGGATTTAATCCTGGTATGCACGGCTGGTTCAACATAAGAAAATCAATCAATGTAATACACCACATTAACAAATTGAAGGAAAAAAACCCACATGATCATCTCAATAGATGCAGAAAAGGCATTCGACAAAATCCAACATCCTTTTTTGATAAAAATACTTCAAAAGATAGGAATAAAAGGAAAATTCCTCAATATGATAAAAGGCATATATGAAAAACCCACAGCCAACATCATACTCAATGGGGAAAGGTTGAAAGCTTTCCCCCTAAGATCAGGAACAAGACAAGGATGCCCACTGTCACCATTGTTATTCAACATTGTACTAGAAGTTCTAGCTAGGGCAATTAGACAAGACAAAAAAATTAAAGGCGTCCAAATAGGACAAGAGGAAGTAAAACTCTGTTTGCGGATGACATGATCCTGTATTTAGAAAATCCTGAAGTATCCATAACAAAGCTACTTGAACTAATAAATGAGTTCAGCAAAGTGGCAGGATACAAGAGCAACATGCAAAAATCAGTAATGTTTTTGTACACTAGTACTGAACAACCTGAAGAGGAAATCAGGAGGAAAATTCCATTTTCAATAGCAACAAAAAGACTCAAATACCTAGGAGTTAATTTAACCAAAGAAGTACAGGACCTATATGCAGAAAACTACAAAACAATGCTAAAAGAAATTTTAAAAGACCTAAACAAAAGGAGACATTCCGTGTTCATGGACTGGAAGAATAAATATCGTGAAGATGTTACTCTTGCCCAAACTGATTTATAGATTCAATGCAATACCAATCAAAATCCCAACAGCTTACTTTACAGAATTAGAGAAGGCAATTACCAAATTCATCTGGAAGGGTAAGTGTACCCGAATAGCCAAAAGCATCTAAAAAAGAGCAATGTGGGAGGAATTTCACTGCCTGACCTTGAAACATATTACAAAGCTACAGTGGTCAAAACAGTATGGTACTGGCATAAAGACAGACACATCGATCAGTGGAATAGAACTGAGAACCCAGAAATATATCCTCACCTATACAGTCAACTGGTTTTTTACAAACCTACCAAGCCCACACTAAGGGGAAAAAACAGTCTCTTTAACAAATGGTGTTGGGAGAATTGGAATATCTATAACCAAAAGAATGAAAGAGGACCCCCATCTCACCCCCTATACAAGAATCAACTCAAAATGGATCAAAGATCTAAATATAAAAGCCAGGACCATAAAACTACTAGAAGAAAATGTAGGGAAACATCTTCAAGACCTTGTAGTAGATAGTGGTTTCTTGGACCTTCCACCCAAAGTACGTGCAACAAAAGAAAAAATAGATAAATGGGACCTCCTCAAAATTAAACACTTTTGCACCTCACAGGACTTTGTCAGAAGGGTGAAAAGGCAGCCAACTCAATGGGAAAAAATATTTGGAAATCACATATCTGATAAGGGTTTAATATCCAGGATATATAAAGAGCTGTTACAACTCAACAATAAAAAGACAAACGACCCAATTAAAAAATGGGCGAAATGGGGTCAGATGTGGCTCAACTGGTTGGGCGTCTGTCTCCCATAAGGAGGGACCTGGGTTCAATCCCCGGGACCTCCCAGTTAAAAAAAAAAAAAAAAAAAAAAAATGGGCGAAAGACTTGAATAGACATTTCTCCAAGGAAGAAATACAAATGGCAAAAAAACACATGAAGAAATGCTCAACATCACTCATGATTAGGGAAATGCAAACCAAAATTACAATGAGATATCATTTCACACCTATCAGAATGGCCACTGTTAAAAAGACAGAACTACAAGTGTTGGAGAGGATGTGGAGAGATAGGAACACTTCTTCACTGTTGGTGGGAACGCAGGATGGTACAGCCACTGTGGAGGACTGTTTGGCAGTTCCTAAAGAAGTTGAATATAGAGTTGCCACGTGACCCAGCAATACCACTACTGGGTATATACCCAGAAGAACTGAGAGCAGTGACACCAACAGACATCTGCACACCAATGTTCATAGCCACATTCTTCACCATTGCCAAAAGCTGGAAACAACCCAGGTGTCCATCAACAGATGAATGGATAAACAAACTGTGGTCTAGTCACACGATGGAATATTATGCAGCTGTAAGAAGAAATGAAGTCATAAAGCATATGGCAACATGGATGAACCTGGAGGACATTATGTTGAGTGAAGCAAGCCAGACACAAAAGGACAAATACTGTGTGAATGCGTTACTATGAACCAAGTATATTGTATAACATATTGTTTGGTTAAAAAAAAAATGTATATGTATCCATTACATTTAATTGAGAAATGTATATATTTATTCATGTGTTTACTTTTTAGTTTTTATTTGTTTATATTTTCAATTATTAAATGTACAAAATAAAGTTAAAAAAAAAAAAGAATCCAATGGAAATTTTAGAACTGCAAAATATAATAACTGAAATGAAAATGCTCACTAGGTGGGCTCACAGCAAGATGGAGAAAACAGAGGAAAGAATCGCTGAATTTGAAAAGAGAACAATAAACATGATCCAATATGAACAATGGTAAGACTAAGAAACAGTGAAAAGAACCTCAGGAACCTGTGGGATTGTAAGAAAAGATGACAATCGAGTCACTGGAGTCCCAGAAAGAGGAAAAACACAGCTACCTGAGTGCAAGGTACGCTAATAAAGATACAAGTGGACAATAAGTTTGACTGGGAGCTCCGAGGACACAGGACCAAACTGGCATTGAGTCCACCTCACCCTATGGAGGTGGAAATGGACACGTGCCTTCACCAGCCCACTGGAAGGGAGAAATGGACTGTCCTGAGGCCGCCTGGTAGAGACCACCTGCCAGACTGCGCAGACTACCTTCAGCTCTCCAGGTGTGGAGTCCCCACCTGTGCATGCAGGCAAGTGAATCTTTATGATGATGAAGGTCATCATTTCTCTTCTCAGTCTCATTGAGCAGCTCCCAGAAAATATCTTTACCTCCTTCACCCAACTGTGACTGGATGTACTGCTCACACTTTCCACACCTTCCTCTCTCCATTCTCCCTGTCCCCACCCTCTCAATCCATCAGTCTACACACATACACAAAAACCATTTCTCACCTTCCCACCCTGGACTGCTTCAACAGTCTCCAGGGTAACCCACCCTGCACCTGGGCCAGGCCTCACAGACAGGACAAAGGTCAGATTCCTCTGAGCCCATGACATTTCACAGAGCTCCTCAATTCCCTTTGCTCCAGCCAATACTACCCACTCACCAGCCCCTAGAAGCTATGCTTCTCTGTGCCTGTTGAGCTCTGCTCTGGCTCTGGTCTTGCTTCCCTAACCTCTCAACATACTTGGACTTGCCCACTGCACTATCCCCCAGGCAGATGATCTTCACGTTGTCATCAGCATCATATTTCTCCTGGTCCAGCTCACAAGGTTTGGCTCTGTTTCCAGCCATTGGCTCCTGGCTGTAGCGAGAGGTTCAGCCGAGGGCAGAGGGTCTTGTCACTGTCTGGGAGGATCAAGAAGAGGCTGTTGTTAGATGAGAAGTCCCTTCGACTGACTCTACTACTTCTCCTTACCTTGAGAGGTGCATCAATAAGCCAATGAAAGAGGAGACCCAAGGTCACTGACACTCAAGTACTACTCCACTTGCCACCACCCTGGCTACCACATGCTGAACTGTGGAGTCATAACGCAGTCCCCATCACGACTACCCTGGCCATGGTCCTCTTTAGAGGAGTCCTCTTAATTATCTCCCTAATGCAGCTATGTCAACACCAGATCTCCCACTGCCACCTGTTGAAGCTTTACAGGTTTTACATATAAAACAGCTGTGTCACTTGTAAAACAAGGATTTAAAAAAAAAAAACAACAAAAAACCGTGCCTATG
Source organism: Tolypeutes matacus (assembly GCA_026826555.1). Lineage (NCBI taxonomy): Eukaryota > Metazoa > Chordata > Mammalia > Cingulata > Chlamyphoridae > Tolypeutes > Tolypeutes matacus. The sequence continues at coordinate 35,616 of JAKSZT010000088.1, read as the reverse complement.
TCATAGGGTTGATGTGAAACAGTGTCTGGCAAAGAGAATGCTTGGACGGTAAACCTGAGCTACTATCACTGAATGATGCCTACCATACCATGCAGCCCACCTTCCTGGTCCTCCACCCACAGCCTCTCAACTCCCCTTCACTCTCAATTCTACTGCAGACTGCATGTGCCACTTTCTTCCTCTCTCCCTCCCTCAACACTGGTGTTCCCCAGGCCCCTTCTCCAGGTCTCTCAGCCTCTACTAGGTTCAAATAGCTCCTAAACGCTGCTGATGTCTCCTCTCAGTGCCAGACTCCTTTGTGAAATTGCCTGCTAGGCACAAACAACACGTTAAAACAGTGCTTAGTTCTTGCATACCTTAAGCGCTGCTCCTTGGGCTCCGTGCACTTTTCCAAAGCCAAAAACGACTTTAAAAACATTACTGAGCATGGGCCATATTCCAGACTCGGGACTTGCTGGGCGCATAAAGACGACGAGGACGATGCTGCATGGTAGTGAGGCACATTTACTGAGCACTCACCGTAAGCAGACCTTACGCCAGGTTCAACGAGGATGAGACACAACGAGGCAGAGCCTACTGCGGGAAGAGCTATGACAGAGGTGTGCACACGACTCGGGGGCGGGGAGGAAGATACCAACAGGCGCCCGAGTCTCCCTGTCTGCTACCGCACTACTACTGCTTCTGCTCAGGGAGGACCTGAGCCGGGTTTACTGAGCCTCTAGCGTAGCACCTGGGAAGTGGCAGGTGCTTGGTAAATATGCTGAGCGGTCTGCCCGTTTCACCTCCACCTGTAGCCGGGGCGACCTGGTCAAAAGCCAAACCCAGCCGTATCGCTCCATGCCCGAAGACCTTCAGTGGCTGTCACTGTCCTCGCGACGCAGCGCACAAGCTCTCTTTCCTCCGACAAACATTTCTGGACACCAGCCACGTCGGGGCCCTTCCCCGGTTCCGCCGCGCGAACCCCCCGCCCAGCCTCCCCTTGCCGCGCCGGGCCCCGGCCGCGTCCCTTCCAGCCCAGAGTCCCGAGTCGGCTTCGGAGGCGCAGCTCCCACATGCTGAGACCTCCGGGCGGCCTCGTCCTCACCTGGCTCCCGGGCGAGGCTGGCGAGAGGGCAGAGGCGCCCGGAGCCGGCCGAGAGAGACACCGCACCTCCCTCTGCTTCCGGCTCGCCCGCGTCCTCGCAGCTGCTACGCAACGGCGCGAGGACCCAGCGCGGGGCTGCCCGACCCGAGGCCTGAAGGACCCTCCTGGCCGCGGGCTGCCTAGCGCGATGCCGGCCCGGTTTCGTCTGGGGATCGGAAGCCCAGGTGTTGGATAGTCTTGGCCTGGGCAAGGGGAGAGGGTCCGCAGGCCTCAGGGCACAGCGAGGCCGTGAGGGTCTGCGGAACCAGGCCTCAGGTTGGGGAACGGGTTGCAGGTGTGTGGGGCGGGGAGCAGGTGGGCCGATGGAAGGAGCTGTGGGTTTGCTGCAAAGAAGTGGGGTGAGGGCTTCAGGTGTGGGAGGCAAATGACCAGGCAATTTCTAAAATTTATAATTTTATGATGAGTGAGTTTGGGGAAATGTCTCAACCCATTTGTTAAAAACCTAGAGTGCGAGAGCGGATGTGGTTCAAGTGGTTGAGCGCCTGCTTACCACATGGGAGGTCCCGTGCCTTGTGGGGGAAAAAAAAAAAAAGCACAAACAACAACAAAAAAGCAAACACGAAAACACCAACTTCAGGGGAACCCATGTGGCTCAGTGGTTGTGTGCCGGCTTCCCACATACAAGGTCTGGGGCTCAAAAAACCCCCAAAACAAAACAATAACAACAACAACAAACAAGCGCAAGACGGCCATGACCCAGCCCTCATGAGTACAAGAATCTTGTCTTCCTTCCAGGACCTCCTTCCTTGGGGAACTGCTGGCTCTGGTGCATACGCTGGTTCCTTTAACACACACCTGTGAAGAGCCGCTGTGCCATAGGCACCTAGTAGGGGCTTTTTGGAGCTGCCCTTCCAGTGGGGCCGACAGATACAAATCAAATAACTGTACTCATGAGATTACTGAGAGGAGTCTGAAGAAAATGTGCCAGTAGCAAGTAGAAGGTATGGCAGGCAAAGCCAGCTAAGCTCTGGTGGGTGAGTGAGTTAGGCAGGGGAAAGCTTCACACGAAGGCTGTCTGGACAAAAAGCCTTTGGGACTGTGTGGCAGTTTGAGATTATTTATGAATTCCAAAAAAAGAAATTATGTTTGTAAACTGGTCTGATCCTCTGGGTGTGATACCCTTTGATTGTATTAGATTCCGCTGAGATGTCTTTGATTAAATTATGTTAAGATTAGGGTTTTGATTCAAACATATCAGTAAGGTGTAACTCAGGTTGAGTCCTCACCCCCTTGGTGGGCCTATATTAAGGGTTCTTAACCTTTTTTGTTCTGCAGACCTATTTGCCAGTCAGGTGAAAACCATGGTCCCCTTACTAAGTACACACTATACTGTGTATTATTGAATAAACATATCACACCCACACCAACACGTCCCCACAAGAATAATGTTTTTTTTCATTTTCAATTCCAGCTCACGAACCCCTTGTTAAGAACCTCTAGTCTATATAAATGGACACGTACTCAAGTAGATACACAGAAGGAGACAAGAAGAAGAGAGAGAACCTTGTCCAGCTTTGATCCTGGAGCCCTGGGGAGAGGTGAGCAAATGTGCCTGATGGTTTGCAGCTGAAGAGAACAGAGCAGCTGAGCAGCTGATAGGCCTAGAAAGAAATGAGACCAATTACAGACTGATATAGGAAGCCCTGAGAGACGAGCTGTATTCCACTCTACAGCTGAGAGGAAGAAGGAAGGAGAGACCACGCAGAGATTATCTGCCGTTTTGCTTCAACACGTGGCAACAAACTTTGGTGAGAAAGCAACCTTGACGTGCACTCTTTAGGGCCTTGTGACTGTAAGCTTCTACTCCAAATAAATACCCTTTATAAAAGCCAAAAGATTTCTGGTACTTTGCATCAGCACCTCTTTGCCTGACTAATACAAACTGAAAGACTTATAAGGCTGGAGCAAAGAAATCTCCAGAGAAGCCCCAGCCACATCATGCAAAACCTGGCAGGCCATGATATGGATTTGGGCTTTTCTCTGAGAACAGAGTGCAGCTTAAAGGGTTAAGGAGACATCTCCCTGGCTACAGTGTGGAGCAGGAGGGGCGAGAGTAGAAACCAGGAGGCCCGTGAAGAGGCTGCTGCACTAGTCCAGGCAGCAGTGGTGCGAATTGGAGCATTGGCAGTGGAGAGGGAGAGAAAGTACGGATGAGAGATATATTTGGAAGTTACAATTGCCAGGACTTGGTGAAGGCTTAGGTCTGGAGGGCATGGAAGGAGGGGTGTCAAGGGTGGTCCGGAGACATCTGGCAAATAGTCTTCTTGCTCTTGGGTTATGTAGCCATTTGGCAATTTGATGTAATTATGAATTCCAAAAATATAATTGGGTCCTGCTTGTAAACTGATCTGTTAATCTGGGCATGATTAAGTTATAAGGGCATTGACTGGGCCAAGTCAGTAGAGCACTGAACCCCACCCCTTGGTGGGTGGGGAATCGAATATAAAAGGCAGGCAAAGGACAGAGGGAGCAGTTTTTGAGAAGCAGTTTTGATGTTGGCGTTTTGATGTTGGAGAGAAGGCCCCAGGAGAAGAGAGGTGAGCCGTTCACCTGAGAGTCTACAGCTGACCTTGTGGAGGAAGCAGAGGAGCTGAGCTGGGAGAGAAATGCAGCCCCGGGAAGAGAGGAACCCAGGAAGCCTGAACCCTGGCTAACGTCGGCAGCTGTCTTGCTCCAGCATGTGGCAATGGACTTTGGTGAGAGAAGAAAACGCTTATGGCCTGGTATTTGTGGACTTTCTACCCCAAATAAATACCCTTTATAAAGACCAACCCATTTTTGGTATTTCATATTAGCACCCCTTTGGCTGACTAGTACAGGTTACTCTCCACCTGGGATGTAAGGGAAAGTGAATTGGCCACTCTTGGACTGTTGAGACAGGGTCTGGTTTTGCATTGTGGAGCTTCAAGCTGAAAGCCATAGAAAGCACATGGAGGGAAGAGGCCCCAGCACAGCTTCCTTGTTTGTGCCAGACCATGTGTCACATTAATGTGATTGCCAGGTATTGCAGTTGGGCAGTTTGATGTAATTATGAATTCCAAAAATATAATTGGATCATGCTTGTAAACTGGTCTGCTAATCTGGGCATGATTAAGTTATGATTAGGGCGTTGACTGGGCCACGTCAGTAGGGTGTTGAGCCCCACCCCTTGGTGGGTGGGAGAATCGAATATAAAAGGCAAGGCAAAGGACAGAGGAAGCAGTTTTTGAGAAGCAGTTCTGATGTTGGAAAGAAGGCCCCAGGAGAAGAGAAGCAAGCTGTTTGCCTGATCGCCTACAGCTGACCTTGTGGAGGAAACAGGAGCTAAGCCTGGAGAGAAACGCAGCCCCGGGAAGAGAGGAACACAAGAAGCCTGAACCCTGGCAAACGTCAGTAGCTGTCTTGCTCCAACACGTGACAACAGGCATTGGTGTGGGAAGAAACTTGTGCTTTATGGCCTGGTAACTGTGGACTTCTACCCCAAATAAATACCCTTTGTAAAGACCAACCCATTTTTGGTATTTCACATTAGCACCCCTTTGGCTGACTAATATACCAGGCCACTTTCAGACCAAGAGAAATGTGTGTTGTCTGGACTCTGTCCTGCATACGTTCACAGAAGCCTTCCCTGGGTTGGCAGATAGAATCTTACAGCATTCTCACTCCTGCAGAGACGATTGATTTCTCACTGCTGGAAAAGACCTCAGAAGTCATTAGTCCAGTTTATAAAATACGTTTGTGTTCATTTTATCACTTCCACAATCTTTTATTGGACTTGTCAAAAAGCAAATCAGCTGAACTTGCAGATTATGGCATTTTATTCGGGACACCAAAAGTTTTGCTGCAGCAAGGAAACTGGATCACCTGCAAAGACAGAAGCAGCTTCAAGCTTCTTGGGATGACAAGCAATTTTTATAGCCATGTAAAGGAAGTTAGCTTGAGTCCTATTGATTAGACCAGGGTTTGTGCACCTTATGGGGAGTGGGTTTAGGCCAGGTTTTATTTGGTATTGGGTCAAACATAACCAACTAGGAGCTTAATTACCTATTTGGCTTGGCTACTGTTTCAGTTTCCTTGGCTGCTAAAGCAAATACCTTGAAATGAGTTGGTTTAAACAATAGGAATTTATTTGCTCCCGGTTTTGAGGCTAAAAGAAAGACCAAATCAAGCCATCATCAAGGCAATCCTTTCTCCCTGAAGACCTGTGGAGTTCTGGGGCTGGCTGCCAGCAATCCCTGGTGCTTAGCTTGGCACATGGCAAGGCATATGGCAGTGTCTCCTGCTCTCTCCCTTCTTCCCCCCAGGTTCTGTTGATGTTCAGCTTCTGGCTGCTCCCTCTGTGGCTTTCTCTCTCTGTGTCTGAATTTCATTCACTTCTAAGGACTTCAGTAATAGGATTAAGACCTATCCTGTGTGAGGTGGGCCACAGGGTCTTAACTGAAGTGACCTCATCAAAAGGTCCTATATGAGGACTGTGGGAAGATGGCCAGAGTAGGGAGGTCCAGAACTCAGCCTTTCCACCAAAACAACTATTAAACAGGCAGGGACTGTCTGAAACAACTATTTTGAAACTCCAGAGGCCAGAAGAACACTGTGCAGCACCCAGGGAAGAGTGGGACAGCGAGACTGATAAGCTACTATAAAGACCTGCAAGTAGCTCTCTCTGTGCAGCGGCTACCAGCACCCATTCCCCAATCTTGCAGCAGGTCACTGTGGGGTCCAGTCCCTGGCTAGATTGCTGGTGAAAGACAGGAATGTAAAAATCCTCTTCCCCAAGAACAGAGGTGAGCACAGCCGAGTACTGATCATGGCATTTGATTAGTAAATTTGGATTGTTGGGTCCTGGCTCGGAGCCACTGTTTCAATCCATCCTGGATAAAGGCAGTGGCAGCCACGGTTTTAACCCCTCTCCCTCCGCCCCAGGGGGGGGGCAGAGCCAGTAGAGGGAAGTTTAAAAACGCAGTACCTCCTTAAGGCTGTGGTAAACAGTTTGCTGAAGTGTGTCATCTACTGGGCAGGCCAGGTAAAGCACAGCTTTGAGGAGGCTTTGTCATCCTTTCTGATCCCCTCCCCAGGACAATTTGGAGCCAGTCAACACCCTCTTCAGGGATCCCTGTCCCCATTTTGACTGAGAAGTACTGACTTGGGAAAGTCTGGGGTGACCCTTCTTCTGGAGTTTGCCTTCCAAGCAGGGGAAGCTGGAGACAACTAAAGGAGTATAAGAAAACTATAGAGACAAAACTAAAACAAAACAGTTAAAGATTCCCAGAGAAGGAACAGAGGAAAGGAAGTTTTCTCCTGGAGGTGAGACAATTGCACAAAAAGTACAATGTTAAAAATTTTACCACATATCCAGGGCAAAAATCAGATGAAGAAGAGCTGAAAAAATATGATCAGTTAAGCACAGGCTACTCTAAAGGTCAATATAAGTTGAACCAAGTGTCAAAGAAAAGCCTTAACACAAAACCAATCAACAATAAAACCCTAGGAAAGAGAGAAACAGACCTTCAGAGTAAATTCATTAAGATATTCAGATGCCTAGACATCAGCAAGAAATTACAAGCCATACTTAGAAACAAGAAGGTATGGCCCAGACAAGGGAACAAATTAAAACTTCAGAGGAGACGCAGAATTTGGAACAACTAATTAAACTTGTTCAAACAAATCTCCTAAATCAAAGAAGTTGAAGGAAAATATGGATAAAGAGATAAAGGATATTAAGTAGACACTGAACATAAAGAAGAATTTGAAAGTATAAAAAGAAACAAAAAAGAAATTATGGGGATGAAAGACACACTAGATGCCTTTAAAAATACACTAGAAGCATGCAGAGCAGACTTGAACAGGCAGAAGAAAGAATCAGCAAACTAGAAGACAGGACAATTGAAATCTTACAGGCAGAAGAACAGATAGAGAAAAGAATGGAAAAGTTGAGCAGGGTTTCAGGGATTTGAATGATAGCACAAAGCACACAAACATACATGTCATGGGTGTCCCAGAAGGAGAAAAGAGAAAAGAGGCAGAAAGAATATTTGAGGAAATAACGGCATAAATAGTACATATCATAGAAATGCAGCATACTCCAAACAGAATAAATCCTAATAGACCCATTCCAAGACACATACTAATTGAATGTCAAAAGCCAAAGATAAAGAGAGAATTCTGAAAGCAGCAAGAGAAAAGCAATTAGTCACATACAAGGGATCCGCAATAAGACTAATTGCTGATTTCTTATCAGAAACCATGAAGGTGAGAAGCCAGTGGTATGATATAATTAAGGCACTGAAAGATAAAAGCTGCCAGACAAAAATTCTTTATCTGACAAAACTGACCTTAAAAAACGAGAAAGAGTTTAAAACATTCACAGATAAACAGAAACTGAGAAAGTTAATCAACAAGAGACCTGCCCTATAAGAAATATTCAAGGAAGTTCTGCAGACTGAAAAGAAAAGACATGAGAGAGAGGCTTGGAGGAGAGGGTAGAACTGAAGATTACCAGTAAGGGTAACTAAAAGGGTAAAAAGAGAGACAAAAAATATATATATGACATGTAAAAACCAAAGGATACAATGGCTGAAGTAAGTACTGCCCTTACAGTGATAACATCGTATATTAATGGATTAAACTCCCCAGTCAAAAGACACAGGTTGGCAGGATGGGGAAAAAAAAGCATGAGCCAACTATATGCTGTTTACAAGAGACTCACCTTAGACTCAAAGACACAAATAGGTTGAAAGCAAAAGTTTGGAAAAAGATATTCCATGCAAACTGTAACCAAAAAAGAGCTGGAGTAGCTATACTAATTGACAAATTAGACTTTAAATGCAAAATCATTATAAGAGACAAGGTCACTATATGTTAATAAAAGGGGAAATCTGCCAAGAAGCACTAATAATCATTAATATTTATGCACCTAACTTTGGTGCACCAAAATACATGAGGCAAACACAAGGAAAACTGAAGGGAGAAATAGATGTCTCTTCAATAGCAGTCGGAGACTTCAAGACACCACTTTCATCAATAGATGGAACATCTAGACAGAAGATCAATAAGGAAACAGAACTTGAATAATAAGAAAAATGAGCAAGACCTAATAGACATATACATAACATTGCACCACAGAACAACAAGATACACATGCTTCTCAAGTGTGCACGGATCACTCTTCAGGATAGACTACATGTTGGTTCACAAAACAAGCTTCAATAAAGTAAAAAAGATTGAAATTATACAAAGAACATTCTCTGGCCATATGGAATGAAGCTGGAAATTAATAACAAGTGAAGGGAAGTGGATATGGCTCAAGTGATTGGGCCCCCGTCTACCATATAGGAGGTCCAGGGTTTGAGTCCCAGGACCTCTTGGTGAAGGCAAGCTGGCCCACACAGAGTGCTGGCCCACATGGAGAGCCAGCACAGCAAGACAACATGACAAAAAGAGACACAGAAGAGAGACAATGAGAGATGCAGCAAATCAGGAAGCTGAGGTGGTGCAAGAGATCTGGAATGTCCCAGGGTCAGTTCCTGGTGCTGCCTAAAGAGAAGGCAAGCAGGGAAGTGGCTGTGGCTCAATCAGTAGGGCTCCCGTTTACCATATGGGAGGCCCCGGGTTCGGTTCCCGGGGCCTCCTGGTGAGGGCAAGCCCACCCGCATGGCGTGGTTAGCTGACCCAGCGAGCACAAGCAGCAAGGGGGAGATAAATGAATAAATAAATAAAATCTTTAAAAAAATAAAAAAATAAAGAGAAGGCAAGCAGACACAAAAGAACACACACAGAGCAGACAGCGAGTGCAAAACAACGGGGGGCGGGGATAAATAGATAAATAAACTTTTAAAAATAAATAAATAAAGGTTATGGAATACAGCTAGAGAAGATTCACATTCTCAAGTCCCCAGAAAATGTAAAACCTGGTTATAGGTACTATAATATAGCAAAAAGTTACCCAAATGAAGAAAAGGATGCTTGGGATATGAAGATGTTGCTAGAACAATTTAGCTTTGCTATCGCTGAGGAAGCATCCAAAGTCTGCTTAGCACACCTTTTCACATGTCAAGATTTTGGTATGGGAACACTCAGATTAGGTTATGTTGGTTCTCCCAGAGCAGACAGTCACAGGGGTGTTTGTCCAAAGGCTTATTATAGTCCATTTGGAAAGAAAAATATTTATTTGCACAGTGGTTTGACCAGTACAAAAATTATGGTAAAACCATACTGACAAAGGGGGCTGATCTGGCTACAACTCATGAATTGGAGCACAATTTTGGAGTAGAACATGAACCTGATGGTCTAACAGAATGTGCTCCAAATGAGGCCCAAGGAGGAAGATATGCTGTGTACCCCGTAGCTACGAGTGGAGATGAAGAGAACAATAAGGTGACTTCAAACTATAGTGAACAGGCCGTCTCTGAGACCATTGGCAGTGAATCCCAGGCGTGTTTTCGAGAAGGCAGCAACAGAGTGTGCGGGAGCTCCAGGCGGGTGCAGTGGGGAATGTGACACTGGCCTCACGCGGCAGGACAACGATGCCTGCGGCTACAGTAACCGCACTTCGAAACAAGTGATAGCAGCAGCCCTGGCTGTAAAAACTGTCAGTTTGAGACTTCCCAGAAGTGCCAAGAGGCTATTAATGCTACTGGCAAAGATGTGTCTTACTGCACAGGTAATAGCAGTGAACGCCCCCTTCCTGGAAAGGCTGAAGATGACATAGTTTGCTTGGATCTTGGAAAGTGTAAAGATGGAAAATATATTCCCTTCTGTGGGAGGGAGCAGAATCTGGAGTCCTGTGCATGCAATGAAACCAGCTCCTGCAAGGGGTGCTGCAGGGACCTTCTGGCCACTGGGTACTCTAGGTTGATGCAGAACAAAGGTCATTTGTGAGGAAAGGAAAACCTGTACAGTGGGATTTTGTGACATGAATGGCAAATGTGAGAAACAAATACAGGCTGTAATTGAGCGATTTTGGGATTTCATTAACCAGCTTAGCATCAATATTTTTGGGAAATTTTTAGCAGATAACATCATAGGCTCGGTCCAGCTTTTTTCCTTGATAATCTGGATTCCTTTCAGCATTCTTTTCCATTGTGAGGATAAGAAATTGGATAAGCAATTTGCATCTCTGTAGCTATTTCACTCCAGTAATATCGAAATGGTCAGTAGCATGGACTCAGCATCAGTTTGCATTATCGAACCATTTCCTGTGACCCAGGCTCCAAGCCGATTCCAGCCCTGCCCTCTGCCCCACTGATGCCTTCTGGGCCTGTTGTTCCAAAACTGGTCCACCAGGGAATGGACACCATACAGGAAGACCCCAGCACCGACTTGAAGGCCATGGCCGTGACAGAGAGCAGGCCGCCTTGGTATGTCTGGGACAGGCGTCTCTAGTCTCCAGACACTAAGATAAGAGCTGGTAGGAGCCTGGTGGAGAAGCATTCTGTGCTTCAAGGAGTGTATCTGGTATATGTCAGATAATGATTAGCAAGGTCTGTTACATGCAGGAATGTAAGGAGAACCGAACCGTTAACCCTAAAGACTTGCTGGCTTTAGTAACCTGTGGCCCGTCACATAGCTATAACCTTAGCACATGCGCACACGTATTTTCTTTGTTCTAAAGCTAAATAAAAGCCACGATGTTTATGCAGCAGCACTCTCCTCCCCTTGGATGGAGGGTCCCTGACCCTGGCTATCTCTTGTTTCTTTCTCATCCACGGCACCGTTTTCTCGGACCTAGTTCCTGAACATCAACATTTGGCACCCAAACAGGGACCTGAAAACGCAACTTTTCTTTTGGTCAGTGCGCAGCGGCCCAAGGAGCTCCTGACAAGCAGTTTTCAAAAAAGGGAAGTTACATCCTCAGGATCATCAGGGAAATGGGGAATCAGCAGTCGAACTTAGAAGAGTACTCTAGAGTGTTAAAAACTTTATTAAAAAGCACCCGTGTAACTATTAAATCCTTGGTTTTTGAGGAACTTTTTTCTCTTGTACAGAAACATTGTTATTAGTTTCAGCTGCCAGGGAGAATATTTTAAATCTGAAACAATGGAAGTTAGTCATGAAAGCTTTATTTTATTTATTTATTTATTTATTTATTTTTACCGGGAGGTCCCGGGGATCGAACCCGGGTCCCTCCATATGGTAGACGGACGCCCAACCAGTTGAGCCACATCCGACCCCCGTCATGAAAGCTTTAAAAAGGGCTTATCAAAAGGGAGAGTAATTCCCATACATGTATGGTCTTTGTGTAGCCTTATTTCTGTTGCTCTTGAACCTTTACAATCAGATGAAAATGAAGATAATAAACAGGATTCTGCTATCACTGGACCGATAGCAGAACAAACTGATGTTGATTTTAATGAAAAAATTCATGAACAGCCAAACAGACAAACTTATGTTTAATAAAAGGGAAGAAAAGAAAAAGGGAGTTTATGGAACTTTTCCAGCAGTCATTATGCCGTCCGAAGGCAGTGCAACTGTCGATCTAACATCAGCTGAAACTAAACTTATTGCTCCTTCACTGGGTATGCAAGAAATAAGGACAGGAATTAAAGGGCCTATCCCAAAAAATATGTAGGTTTCATTATTGGCCGTAGCAGTCTTACGGCCAAAGGTGTTTTAGTGCAATCCAGGATCATTGACTCTGACTTTGATGGAGAAATTTGTTTATTAGTACAAACTTTAACTCCCTATCAAATGGAATCAGGAGGTCGTATAGCTCAACTTCTTTTATTACCATATCACAAACCTCAATCTTGGCCTATAAAACGTATAGGAGGATTTGGTTCCACTGGGCATAAAGTTTATTGGCAAACAGCAATTGGAGATGAAAGGCCTGAAATTACCATAAAAATAAGTGGAAAGATATTTTTAGGATTAGTGGATACCGGGGCTGATGTCTCTATTATTGCTAAACGATATTGGCCACAAGCTTGGACTTTACGAAAGGTGCCGACAGTTCTCACTGGCGTTGGCTCAAGGACAGGTGTCTACCAGAGTACTCAGATATTTAAGGTAGAAGGTCCGGAGGGACAAGAGGCTGCTCTGCAACCTTATGTTGCAGATGTAGGACTCAATTTATGGGGAAGAGACTTATTACACCAATGGGGAGCTTATTTGAATATTTCTCACATTTCTGATACAGCTAAACATCTTATTCTCACATGCAATATGCTCCCCCTTCCCGACCTGAAACGCGACTTACTGGAGACTACCATGGCCTGGGATATTCAAATTTAGAGTAGGGGCTACTGTTACAAAGGGCTTCCCATTGCCTTTAAAATGGCTAACAAACAAGCCTGTCTGGGTAGAACAGTGGCCCCTTCCACGAGAAAAGTTAGAAGCCCTGAAAGGATTAGTACATGAGCAGTTAATGGCGGGGCATGTTGAACTCTCTACTAGTCCATGGAATTCTCCAGTTTTTGTAATTCAAAAGAAATATGGCAAATAGCGTGTGTTGACTGATTTACGTGAAATTAACAAAGCTATTCAACTTATGGGATCTTTGCAGCCTGGTTTGCCATCCCCAGCTATGATCCCACAAAACTGGCATATTGTTATTATTGATCTGAAAGATTGTTTCTTTACTTTTCCTCTCAATCCAAATGATAGAGAAAAACTTGCACTTACTATTCCTTCTATTAATCACTCAGGTCCTACTGAACGATATCAGTGGAAAGTTCTACCTCAGGGAATGATGAACAGTCCTACATTATGTCAATCCTTTGTTCACATTCCATTACAAATTTTACGAAAACAATTTCCCAACGCTATGATTATTCATCATATGGATGATATTCTTTTTGCCACCAAGCAAATGTCTGAGCTGAAACAACTATTTCAGCTGGCTGAAGAAATTCTTCCTCAACATGGGTTACAAATAGCAGAAGAAAAAAATTCAAAAACAGGCTCCTTGTCAATATTTGTGCCATACTATTAATAAAAATATTATAACTCCACAAAAGGTCCAGTTTTGAACTGATCATTTACATACTTTAAATGATTTTCAAAAATTACTGGATGATATTAATTGGGTATAGCCTGCTTTAGGAACTCCAACTTATGCTTTAACTAATCTTTTCAATACTCTACCAGGAGACTCTGACTTAAATAGTCCTCGCATTTTGAGCCCAGAAGCAAAAAAGGAGTTAAAATGGTTGGAAAAAAGAGTACAAAATAGCCAACTAACAAGGATAAATATGAATCTTCCAGTTTCACTTTTAATATTTCCATCTTGCCATTCCCCTACTGGGATACTTTTGCAAGGGGAGGGCATAGTAGGATGGATATTCTTACCCAACAAAGATACAAAAGAACTTCATACTTATCCTGAAAAACTTACAGCAATAATATCAAAAGGCCGTATTCGCCTGAGACAGCTTATGGCTAGAGATCCTGATAAAATCATACTGGACCTTACAAAGCAGGCACTTTCTCAGCTCTGGCAGTTCCATAACTCTTGGCAAGTGGCATTAGCAAATTTTATTGGAACAATTGATAATCATTTCCCAAATTCAAAATTTTTACAGTTGTTAAAACATACTTCATGGATTCTTCTTAAGGTTGCCAAACAACAACCCCTCTCTGCTGCACTTACTTACTACACTGATGGCAGCAGTAATGGAAATTCAGGCTATTTAGGCCCAACTACAAAATCTTGGAAAACACCTTATTCATCTGCCCAAAAGGTGGAACTAATGGCTGTTGTTCAATTGCTAATTGATGTTTCTGAGCCTTTAAATATTGTGTCTGGTTCTGCTTATGTTTGTCACGTTGTTTGTCATGTAGAAACAGCTCAAATAACTCCAATTTCTAAATTAGAAGCTCTTTTCCTACAATTACAAAAGACTTTGTGAACGATCTAATCCAATCTACATTACTCATATTCATTCCCATTCTCAACTTCCCGGCCCTATGGCTTCACAAAATGATTTTGTAGATAAGCTTATTGCTCATACAGAAACTGCTGCTGATTATCATAAACTTACACATACTGATGCTTCTGGCTTACGTCATAAATATCCCCACTTAACAGTAAAAGAAAGTAAGAGGATTGTTAGACAATGTCCTACTTGTGGGCCCATAAATGCCCTCACTTTCTCTCCAGGAACTAATCCCCATGGAGAACATCCTAATGAAATTTGGCAAATGGATGTTACACATGTGCCCTCTTTTGGCCGCCTTCAGTATGTGCATGTGACAGTGGACACATATTCTAATTTTATTTGGGCAACTGCTCGAGCTGGTGAAAAGGCTTCACATGTACGTTCTCATTTATTACATTGTTTTGCTGTAATGGGCCTGCCAGCACAGCTAAAAACTGATCATGGGCCTGCCTGTCTTAGTCAATCTTTCAAAAAATTTTGCAGTGACTGGAGTATTAAACATGTTAGTGGAATTCCATATAACCCTCAGGGACAAGCGATAGTAGAAAAAAGCAATCACTTACTAAAATTAATGTTGCAAGAACAAAAAGGGGGAGATGGGGGAGAATCTGCTAAAGACAAACTATCTAAAGCATTGCTTATCTTCAATTTTTTTAATAGACAATAAATTTCTAATACCACAGCAGCAGAAAGACAATGGGAGGCTAATAAAGAGAATTAAAATGAAAAATGAGGACAACCAATATATTGGAAAAATGAAACAACCAATAAATGGGAAAAAGGAGAGGTAAAAATTTGGAGCTGAGGTTTTGCTCTTACCATTACAGAAACAGGAGAACAGCAGTGGATCCCCTCCAGAAGAATCAAGCCCAGAGTTGAAGATGCTGCCGAGACCTAAACTATGGACATGGTGGTTTCACATTGGATTAATTATAGGTAAAGTATCAAGTCAAGGTAAGATACAATATCGTAATTACACTTATTGGGCATACATTACCAACCCACCTCTTTTAGAGCTGTTAACTTGGGCCGATGAGTCTTACCCAATTTATCTTAATCAATCTCACCATTTTCCAGGACCTATAGACTTATGGCTACCCTTAAAGCCAAAAGAAGAAGGGAAATTTATAGAAAATTTAACTTTGCCTTTTATAGACTGCCCTCTTTGTATTGGACATGCTTCCACATGCATGCAACCTCAAAATCGCAGTGTAGTTTTAACAGAGAAAAATCAAACTCGAATTTATATTCTCATTTTCCCTTCTTTACCATATAAATCAGAAAATATGGTAAATCTTACATGTCCCTCTCAAAACAGACTACTAAATGACAAATGGCATGTATGTCATGGTTTTACAGAAATTGTGTTGTTTAACGATTCCTATGGAATTGTAAAGGATCGGGCCCTTATAGGAATGCCGAAGCCTGTTAAAAACACAACCATATCCTGGTTCATTAACAATTCAACCATAACCACTAATGACAGTAATCCTTATTTCTGGAATTTTGGTAATACGGCATTTACTAACAGCTCAATAAATTGGATAAATCAGGGAAGATTTATCCCACAACCATGGGACACTAAACTTAATAAATCTCAAAATTATTTGTGGAAATTATTTTTGGGAACTGGCCCAATTTTCAAATGGCAAGGCAATAAAACTAATATTACCAGTTTAAAAAGAAAATCAATTCAATTTCTTACAGTATGTGTATGAGATCCTATAGTTTATATAATTGAAAAAGTAACTTTTGGTTGGAAAGGAACGTTAGCTGCTCCAATTGCTCTTTATTTACATGTCTTAAGAATTCATATTTGCAGGAAAATCAAACTCTTTTTATAGCAAGAAGAAGAAAAGGGCTGTGGTTACTGACTCAGATGACCAGACATTGGCAGCAGTCTCCAGAATCCCAGTTGCTGTGGCACTTCCTCAAACATTCTTTAAAAAGAACTAAAAGACTGATTGGACTTTTAATAGTAGGAATTTTGGGACTGATTGGCATCATAACCACTGCAGCCATTGCCGGCACAGCCCTGCATCAAGGAGTCTAGACTTAACAATATGTTAAGGACTGGCATAAAAGTGCAAGTGAGATGCGGCATAGCCAGTCTCACACTGATATGGAACTGAATAATCATATGAATGATCTTGAAACAACTATTATACATTTGGGTAATCAAATCTATAATTTAAACTTGTTAAGAACTCTTAAATATGATTGGAATGAAAGTTATTTTGTATTACTCCTTTGCCTTATAATAATAGTGAGCATGATTAGGAAGAAGTAAAAAATCATTTGATTGGATATAAGCATACTATTTCTTTAGATATTTTAGAATTGCAAAAGAAAGCGTTGAGCATGTCTCAAAATGAATTGGAAGAAAACCCTGGTGCAGAATTTTGGAATGAATTGTCTGAAAATTTAAATACTGTCAATCCGTTTCACTGGTGGAAAAAAAAAACAGTTTAAATATCATTTTGGATTGGATTAGGAATTATTGTTATATGCATTTTAATTGTTTGTATTTTCAAGGGTAGAGTAATAGCATATATTTATAGAAAAAATGAAAAATTGAATCAGATAAATGCATTTATGTTAAGAAACTAAGCCATGAAAAACAAATTTTACATTATTTGTGGTAGAAAGTAGTATACTAATAACCCCATGATTTTACTACTAATTATCTACATAAAACCATACACATAAGGAACCTGAAGAAGGATAAAATATAATTGAAATTGCCTTCCATGTAAGAGCTCAAAAGCTTGACTGGTAGTCAATGACGGGTAAGATTCTCAGAGGAGGACAACCTAAGACAGGCACAGTCACAAGAGCCGATGGAAGAAGACAAGTGTGACAGGAGGTCACCTTGTGTCAGCTTATATAATGGTTCCTATAGTCTTCACTGAAAAAATTAATTAATAAAAAGGGGGAAATGAAGGAGTTCAATTAAAGGCCATGACTGTGACAGAGAGCAGGCTGCCTTGGTATGTCTGGGACAGACGTCTCTAGTCTCAAGACACTAAGAGCTGGTAGGAGCCTGGTGGAGAAGCATTCTGTGCTTCAAGGAGTGTATCTGGTATATGTCAGATAATGATTAACAAGGTCTGTTACATGCAGGAATGTAAGGAGAATTGAACCATTAATCCTAAAGACTTGCTGGCTTTAGTAACGTGTGGCCCATCACATATCTATAACCTCAGCACTTGCGCACACGTATTTTCTTTGTTCTAAAGCTAAATAAAAGCCACGATGTTTTATGCAGGGCACTCTCCTCCCCTTGGATGGAGGGTCCCCTGACCCTGGCTACCTCTTGTTTCTTTCTCATCTGTGGCACCGTTTCCACGGACCTGGTTCCTGAGCATCAACAACCCCAGCACCGCCTCTCACACTGGTGCAGACGGGCTTGAGAAGAACCCTTTTCCAAATAGGAGCACAGCTGCAAAGTCCTTCGACAGCCTAACAGAGTGCCTGCCACCAGAAGTGGAGAGGCAACTTTGAAATCGTAGCATCAGAATCATGTTGGCAGCAAAAAACAATGCTAGTTTGAAGATGTATTTTCTAGGTTCTTTTGACTTAAGTGTGCAAAATATTTTTATAGGTTTGATTTAAAATTGCAGCATGTATTTTGTGAAAATTTGGGAGAAATAAAGTGACATTACAGCAGATGCTGGCCATGTGTTTGCATTTCTTCATATAAGGACTTATTTTGAGGCTTTCAGGTTTTAGTGTTTTGTGGTTTGTTTGTTTGTTTTATCTTTAAAATATCCTTAAATCTGTGGTGCAGAAATGGAAATTACAGCTGGGTTAGGTTATGAATGTTTACATTTTTGTAAATTAACCTTTTATATTGATAACAGCACTGATTAGGGAAATGATCAATTTTTTTATACACCATAAAAATCTGCCAAATATAATGAGACATTTAGCAGTTATTTGTGCAGACATCTGGAACACAGAATAATTTTTATTTTTTTTGGCCTCAAGTAAAGACAAAGGAGTGAGATAAAACCTAGTTCTACTTTATCTATAAAATGTGGGCTGTATTTCTAGGTATTACTCAAAGCTTTTAGCAAAAGGGAGAATTTACACATTGAAACTTAGAAATTGAATTCATGTGTCCTCATAGTTCAAAGGTTACTGTTTTATAGAACTCAATCTAGCCAGTAGTGAGGGTTACAAATAATAGTAGCCAACTCCTCAGGACCCCAATTTGCTGGGCATTTTTCTATTTTATGTGTATCTTCATGAAGCCCTACCTAATACTTTTGCCATGCTCTTGAAAAGTCACCATCCACAAAACAAGTGACTTCAAAATAAGCTTAGAAAGAGTATGGTTGTTGGGAAGTGGCTGTGGCTCAATCAGTAGGGCTCCCGTTTACCATATGGGAGGCCCCGGGTTCGGTTCCCGGGGCCTCCTGGTGAAGGCAGGCCCGCCCACACGGCGTGGTTGGCTGACCCAGTGAGCACAAGCAGCAAGGGGGGGATGAATGAATGAATAAATAAAATCTTTAAAAAAAAAAAAAAAAAAAAAAAAGAAAGAGTATGGTTGCCTATTTTCAAACACAACTGCATTCAAGGGTAAGCAAGATGTTTCTCCACAGAACAGCAATTGTTTTGAGTGGGAAGAAATGTGACATGCTAACCCACCCAGCCCCCCACCTCCCCATGTGGGGCTTGGGCTCATCCCTACAACAGTTGATACCGAAATCTTCTTACTGACCAGCAAGTGGATATTTGCATTACCTCTTGCTTTAGTGCTTCAGGATTGTAGATGGTCTGCATTTACTGTGTGAAGGATAAAAATCATCAGATTGAATTCTTTTTTTTTTTTTTTAACTTTATTTTGTACATTTAATAATTGAAAACATAAGCAATAAAAAACTAAAAAGTAAACACAGATGAATAAATATATACATTTCTCAATTAAATGTAATGGATACATGTAAAATTTTGTTGTTTTGTTTTTTGTTTGTTTTTTTGTTTTTTTTTGTGTGTGAATCAAACAATATATTACACGATATATTTGGTTCATAGTAACGCATTCATATAGTATTTGTCCTTTTGTGTCTGGCTTGCTTCACTCAACATAATGTCCTCCAGGTTCATCCATGTTGCCATATGCTTTATGACTTCATTTCTTCTTATAGCTGCATAATATTTCATCGTGTGAATAGACCACAGTTTGTTTATCCATTCATCTGTTGATGGACACCTGGGTTGTCGGATTGAATTCTGATTCCCATAAAATGATAGTTAAGAGCTTTTTAATTTTTAGTTGTTAATACTGAAATGTACTCACCAGACAATACGTTGTAACTGGATGACTTGCAAACCTGTGACAAATCATGTCTTTTCTTTCTAAGGATGTTTGTTACATGGATATGTGTACATTAATACTTGAACTTGCACCTTATGGCATTTGCTAGCTTTTAACTAGTCACAATATTCTTATTTTTGAATTACACATTTAGAATTTGATATCAGGTGAGTAGGGTGTGTGGGTGTATGTATGAAAGTGAAACAATCGCAGCAGAATGTAAGAAAACTTATAAAAATAAAGTGTGACTTAAAAAATTAAAAAATAAAACATAGAACTATACAACAAAGCTCTGTTGTAGACATACTATAGTTAATAGTACAAGAATGTTCTTTCATGAGTTATAGTGAAGGTATGATACTAATAGAGGGTAATAATAGGGTGGTATATGGGAAAAAACACAAGTAATGGAAATAATGGGCAATAGAACTATTTTTAATAATCTTTCATCAATTGTAACAAAGGTCACTACTAGTAAAAAAAAAATAGTAAAATTATTTAAAAAGTGCTGTCATCAGTAGTAATAAATGTGCCACACCAACGCAAGGTGTTGGTGGTGTGGTGTACGCGCATCCCGTAAGTTAGACATGATTGCAAACACATCTCTTTAAAAAAAAAAAAAAAGGAATTCTAGGAAGAAGGACAATGGCACCCCCTTGAGGCACCAGGATTCCAGTGGCCCCAGGAGCTCAGGGCACTGGAAAGCCAGGCTGTGTAATGCATTATCATGTTGTTTTCTAAAAAGACAAGGTATCTGCCTGACCTTCCCACTCAACTCAATATAAATGGAGCATGGATGGAACAAGTGCAATGGGCTATCCTATTAGGAAAAGGCAGAAGAAATGCTGAGCAGCCACTGGCATGTGGCAATTAAGAAATCCCACTGGACAGGCATTGGGATGGCTCTTACTTAAGGTAAGAGAAGTTCCCTGATTAGACCCCCTTTGTTTCCTGGAAGGAATTATTTTGTACATTGTTCTCACGGCTGCTGGCTCCACACTCTGGGAGGTCCTTATTTCCGCCTTATCCTCCAGGATTCATTTGATGGGGAGTTTCCTTTACTGCAGGTTGTACAGTTTTCAAGGACCTCCTTCCACCAATGCAAGGTTGGGAGTTATGAGTGTTATTTACAACCTCAAATAGCAAAAGGCTTTTTTTTTTTTTTTTTTAACCCATTGCATTGTTGCTTTGGCAATACAATTACATTAAAGTTTTTTGGATTTCTGATTTATTTATTTTCCACCAGTTTCATGTGTCAGTATCCACTTTTAAAATTATTTATTGGGCATAATTCTCAGCATTGATGTATATCCTTGCTTCCTTACCCACATCAACTTAATAGCAGCTATTTCAGACAATTTAAAATTATAGGCTCAGGAGGGAGGATCACACGCTTTTTCTTCTCTCTCCTTCTCGGTTAATCTCATCCGTTGTCGCTCAGAGTCTTTTTTCAGTCTTATGTATCTTATTGTTTGGGGTTTGTAAGCAGTTCAGCTTTTCCAAACTTTAAGGCCCCAAATTTCTGAACTAAATTCCTTTCATTTCTGCTTGCAGACCGATGGCACTTTTCCTGAGATCTCTACTTTCTTGTACTATCTTGCTACAGGGAGAAAGTAAGAGCCAGAGTGCAGTCAGCCTAATGATTTCCCACCACTCTAGATGTGCAGGCTCAGTAAACATTTACCTTAGGTTTTAGTGTCCTGGCTGCTAATACAAATACCATACAATGGGTTGGCCTAAACAATGGGAATTTAAAGGCTCATGGTTTTGAGGGTAGGAGAAGTGCCAATTCATGCATCAGCAAGGCAGTGCTTTCTCTCCAAAGACTGGCCTTCCAGTGATGGCTACTGGTGATTCCTGGTTCCTGGCCTTCTGTCACGTGGCAATGCACATGGTGGCATCTTTTCTCTTCTCTCTTCTCTCTTCCATGTCCCATTGACTTCCAGTGTTTTGCTTCCCATAGTTTCTCCTTTGTGCTTAAGAATTTAATTCTCAGTGTATCCCTTTACTCTCACATTTTGTTAGAGGCTACAAGGAGAAACCAGGCTGCATCTTCCTCACTTAGCACAGAAATCTCCTAAGATAACTATCCTGTTCTTCGTTTCCATAATTTTAGGTATTTATCATAGCCATTGTCAGTTCCAAAATCTATAATAGCCATGTTTCTCCAGACAAGCAAGACTGTAAATATTATGAGATTTACTATAGAAATTGGCCACATGACTGTTGGGGTAGACTAGTCTGACTTCCATGTGGCAGGCCATAATTTGGGAACTCCGATGAAGGTTTCAATGAATTCCCCGAGAGGAGCTGGCTGGCTGAACAAGAGACAGAAATTCTTCTTTCTCATTGCTGAAATCCTCAGATCTCACTTTAAGGCCCTCAATTGATTTAATGAGACTTCTCTCATTGCTGAAGGCAATTTCCTTTGTTCATTGTAGGTGTAATCAGCCATAGATGCAATCAAGTGACTAATGACATAAATCTAACAAATACCCTCACAGTAACAATGAGGACAGTGCTTGCTTGATGAAGCAACTGGTCACCAATATCCAGCCAAATTGACACAGGAAATTGGACATCATTCTGTTGGTTATTGCAGGAAACAGCTTTACCAAGGGTTTGCATAACTCAGTGTTCCATCTTTTCAGCTTCTTATAACAGTTTTCTTACTGCCCATTACCTGGCCACTAATCCAGTATCAGCTAGTTTAAGCTTTTTGTTGTATCAGGGTCCCATGATTAGGGCAAACAAACAAGACCCAAATGTAAAATGACCCAAATAAAATAGGTTTTTATTTTTCACTTATGTAAAGACTGAAGTGTTTCTGGTGAGTGTGTGGGTTTCCTCCAGACGCTTTGTGACTCACTGCTTCGCTGTCTTCAGTCTGTGCCATCCAAGATCACTTTTATCTGCATTAAGCTGGTGGGATGTGAACCAGCATGACGACTGTGTGTGAGGTTTTATGGGCAGGCCTGGAAGTGGCGCTCACAACTCAGAGTAGTCAAGTTCTCCATGTTTTTGGTTGCATGAAAAGTTCAGGGATGGGATAATGACTCAAATTGGCCCAGTCAGAATCTTTTAAGACTCAAATGGACTGTGGGAAAGGAGTTTTTTCTTTTATTTCAGGTGTATATTTAAGCTTTATATCAGGACAAAAGGAAACACATTAGAAAAAGATAGTTCGTATTAAAAAGAAATTTATTAAAACAGCACTATGAAACAAGTTTTCCCTAAAGCAACTTTCTAATATTCTTCAGAAAATCATAGCATTTCTTAAACATAGGTTATTATGTAATAACAAAAATATTTTAACTGTATAATATTTTCCCATGTATTATTTATTTTATTTTATTGAAGTATATCATACATGAACATACATAAACAATAAGTATATGTAGAAGTTGTGAACTTACAAGATAAACATGCGTAACATCGTACAGGGTCCCATACATCACCCGTCCACCCACAGAGCTAATGCTCTGCCTCACTGCAATTCTAGCTCTGCCCCTACTCTCAGGATTTGCATATCCTATTCCCTGCCTGCCTGCTCTATGTGAGAGGCTAGTGGACATCTCAAAGTTAACATGCTCAAAAGTGAACTTTTGCTTATGCCGACTTCCAAATAGGCTAATCTGACTCTTCACCTCAGTAAATGGGGACACCTAGTTGTTTAGCCTAGAATCTAAGTTACTCTTTTTTTTTTTTGTATTTATAAACTTAATTTTTAGAGAGATTTTAGATTTATATTTACAGAAAAAATACACTGAAAAGTACAGGGAATTCCCATAAACCCCCCTCCACCCACACATATAATTTCCCCTATTATTAGCATCTTACATCATTGTGGTCCATTTGTTACAATTGATGACCCAATATCGAAGCATTGCTACTACCCAAGGTCTATAGTTTACATTATGGTTTACACTTTGTGCTGTACAGCTCCATAGGTCTTGACAAATGTATATCATGTGTCCAACATTGCAGTATCATTCAGAAGAATTTCACCACCCCAAATCTGCCCTGTGTTCCACCCATTCCTCCCTTCCCCTCCCTTTGAACCCCTGGCAAACACTATCTTTATATCACTGTTACAAGTACTTCCTTTAAGACAAGATAGTAACTACAATAACAATAAATCTACTTTGGTCCATGGTTACACTCCTCCCTTATGTTTGCTCATTCCTCAATCTTGAGGGATTTGGGATGATGTCTGCTCTGACTGCTTCAGGCTGAGAGGGGACTTAGATATTATGGGGCAGATAGAAGGAATTGTTTTGCTGGCAGTTGTAGATACTCCTTGTTTTGGGGATGGGACTTGTCCATTATCATCATTTTGTTGGTTGTCCAGGGCAAACTCAAAGAACTGGAGAGTAGCTCTGCTGGGATTCAGGGCTCAACCATCAGATGAACAATCTGAAGATTTAAGTCTCTGAGAGAGATATCTAATGGGTATATTAAAATTATGTGTTCAAATAAAAGGAGTAAAAGAATTGTGAGTAGAGGAATTATAAATGAGTATAACTATGTTACACTGGGAAAATAGATTATCATATATTCCCAAATAGGGCCCGATTTCACGAGGCTGTGTGTCTTCCTTCTGTTGTCCAGCTGTCCCAAGAGCCCTTGGAAGCTCTTTGTTTGAAGCTTTGTTTACTGTGCAGTTAGTGAAATCTACCTGAGACCTGCACGGGCATAACCTCCAGAATGACCTCTTATCACAGTGAAATCTCGTAGCCATAAAAACTCTTTTTTAAACAATGTTTTCTCCTTTTAGGCAAGGTCTTCCAAATTCATCACTAGTTGGCACTTAGTAATAATCCCTCAGTGCCAGGGAGGCTCATCCCCAGGAGTCATATCCCACATCAGGGGAAAGGTAATGTGTTTATTTGCTGAGTTTGGCTTAGAGGCCACATTTGAGTAACAAGGAGGTTTCAGGAGGTAACACTTAGGCATTAATTATAATTAGGCTAAGTTTAATTTTTACAGGAATAAGGTTCATAAACACAAGCATTAAGATTGAGGGCTTGGCATATAGGCCTGTTTTCTTTTCTTAGGCACAGCTTATATATTCCAGAGAATTTTTTGATTTCATTTGAGAAAGTAGCAGAACTTCCCCAGTGTATTAGTCAGCCAAAGGGATGCTAATGCAAAATACCAGAAATCGGTTGGTTTTTATAAAGGGTATTTATTTGGGGTAGAAGCCCACGATTACCAGGCCATAAAGCATAAGTTACTTCCCTCACCAAAGTCTTTCACCACATGTTGGAGCATGATGGCTGCCGACATCTGTAAGGGTTCCTCTCTTCCTGGGGCTCATTTTTCTCCAGGCTCAACTGCTCTGCTTTCTCCACAAGGCTGTAGACAATGGCTTCTCTCTCTTCCTGGGGCCTCTGCTGTGTCTAATCAAGGCTTCTCTCTGTTCCTCTGTGTCCTTACTTCCTGGGCTCCAGCATCCAAAATTCCAACTAACTCCTCTGCTCTGCTGGGTAGTTTTGTCTGTGAGTCCCTGACCACCAAGAAGGCGGGGACTCAACGTCCTACTGATATGGCCCAATCAAAGCCTTAATGATTATTTAATCAAGTAAAAGTGAAACCTCTGAATCCAATACAATCTAACATACAAACAGGCCAGTTTACAAACAAAATCCAATATCTATTTTTGGAATTCATAAATACTACCAAACTACTACACCCAGGATGGAGTTTTAATATTTTGTTAACTGCTGGTGTAGGCCTCTATCTGTTGAGAAAACACTCCTATGACAACACAAATACATTCATATCCCATAGACGTATGTTTTAGGTGCATTTTCCCCCATATACCACCCCACTATCAACAACCTGTACTAGCGTACCTTTGCTATAGATCCTGAAAGAGCATTCTTATATTTGTATTTTTAACTGCAATCCTTGGCCACCCCAGAGTTTACTGAGTTGTTCAGTCAAGCATTTTCCTTCTAGTCTCATGGAGGGTCCAAAACTTCCGCTTTCAACCACATTCACCCTCACACTTCAGCACTGTTAATTACCCTTTATATGGTGGCACCACCATCACCTCTGTCCATTATAATCAACCTAATTATAAATTCTGCACAGGTCAAGCATTGGCTCACCAATCTCTACTCCCCTTCTATCTCCTGGTAACATATTTTTCAGACTTTACCTCCATAAGTCTGCTTACTATCCTTAGTTCATATCAGTGAAATCTTGCAGTATTTGTCCTTTTGTGTCTGGCTTATTTCACTCAACATAAGGTCCTGGCTTACTTCACTCAACATAAGGTTCATCCACGTTGCATGTGTCAATATTTCATTCCTTCTTACAGCTGAATAATATTTCATTGTATGTATAGACCACATTTTGTTTATCCATCCATCTGTTGATGAACACCTGGGTTGCTTTCATCTCTGGGCAATTGTGAATAATGCCACTATGAATATTATTATGCATATATCTCTTCATGTTCCTGCTTTCAATTCTTCTGGGTATATACCTAGTAGTGGGATCGCCGGATCATATGGCAATTGTATACTTAGCTTCCTGAGAAACCACCAAACTATCCTCCATGGTGGCTGCACCATTCTACATTTCAGGAACACTGAATGAGTGTTCCTTTTCTCCACATCCTCTCCAACACTTGTAGTTCTGTTTGTTTTTTTTTAATAGCATTCAGTCTAGTCACTGTGAAATGATATCTCATTGTAGTTTTTATTTGCCCCTCCCTAATAGCTAGTGTGGCAGTTTGAGATTATTTTATGAATCCCAAAAGGAGAAGGATTATGTTTGGGGTCCACTAGGGGATACAAGTGGAGGCTAGGTTTTTTATCTTGTATATCTTTTTTCTTTTTCTTTTTCCTCTCCTTCTTTCCCTCCCTTCCTTCCCTTTGTTCTCTCATTCCCTCCTTTTTTCCTTCTTTCTCTTCTCCTCCTCTTCCTCCTCATTCTGGTTGATCAACAGGAAATTTTTTCTTCTAAGGTCAGAATCAGGTCAGCTATGCTCCTGAGCATCTGGTTGGTTTTCAGATAAGATTATGAAGAGTATGACTTGTGTGATTTCCATGGTTGTGTTCTTTGTGTTGACATCTAGAAAGCTGATCTACATCAACTTCCAGATCAGAGTAAGGACCCCTTTTTGGGAATAGGCTATTGAGTTGGCTAACCCTGATATGGTTAGCTGTACAATTTTCTCATGTCACTGGGTGACTTCAGAGCACTTACTACTGGTGGTTATTACTCTCTGGTTGCATGATTATTTGATAAATAGCTCTTTCCTCCAGTAGAGCACGAGCTCCATAAATGCAGAGCACATGGTAGATTTTAAAAATTCTTCATTGTTGCCCCACAACCTGGTACAGTGCCTGTTCAGTTAATAAATGTTGGTTGAATGAATGAGTAAGTTGAATTGGTGTCACAATTTCTATCTTCTACACTCCTATAGTGTCAGAGCTAAACATTTTGAAGCCTCCTGTCCAGAAGTCATATACAACTTTATTATTGGATAAATATTCTAGAGTGAGAGACCAGTTGTACTTGAAATATAATTGTATATTTTAAGGTGGTCTTTCAATTTTGATGGGAATATAATCTCATATAGAAATCTTTGAGGAGAGCCAGATTGTATTTTCAAGACTTTTAACATTAAGTTGGAATTCTTTAAATGAAAGTTACCATGGTGTGGTGCCTTGAAGCTCTATGTACTCAAGAAAAGTATGTTCTTAAAGTTAACCTATTCCTTTGGCCTCACGCCTCTCTATTCACATGCAGCAGGAGAGAGAGCTCATGTTCTGTGGCTGTCTGAAGAACGAGAAACCTAGAAATCCAAATTTCTTTCATTGCATTGGTTGAATTGTCCCATGCCCATTTCTGAACCAGTGTGCACACAGATTGGCTTAGGCCTGTTTCTTAATCTAATCTCTTCCCAGAGGGTAGGCTTACATTTGCTTGGATTAGAACTATTAAAATCCATCCCTGGTGATGGCATCAACTAAACAAACCATAGGATTATAACACTAGGGGGAGGCAGCCATAACCTTAGCTACAGGATAGTTAGGGAAAGGAGAAGAGACAGGCTTAGTATTGCTCATTAGCCATCCAGGTCCCAGCCTCTCTATTCAGAGGCGTAGCTGAAAAGGCCAGGGCTGACTTTCAGAGACAAGAATTAAGCCATTGTGGTGGGAGAACCAGATGTCTGCATGAGGAATGTTGTTCCTAAAGGTGCTGGGGAAAGAAGGCAGCAACCCAGAGGAGTCTTAGGGAGACCAGAGGCAGGAGAAGGCAGGGACCGCATCTCAGGAAATGGAGGATACCAAGGATTTAGACAAAAACTGACTTCGTGGGGAGCTGTGGGATACTGAGCTAGAGCATTTTGTGTTTTCCTGGCTTTCTCCAGAATGGGGTTCCAGAGGGGGCTTGAGATCCTGGTGGGGTCACGTGAGCCCAGGTGTGAGCATTTCGCCCAGACATGAGACTGTGTGAGAAATATGTGGTATGGGCAGGGGATTATTCTGACCTGACCTGAGTATGGTGATTAATTTAAGAGGCAAGGAAGAAATTCATTTAATAGATAGACTGAATTGACTCTAATATGCACAGCAAGCTGAAACACGATATGCAACTTGATTTTAACAGGGGACTCTTCTTATTTCAGGTTCAGCAGGAGCCAAGTGGCCTCAAGCGTTGAAATGGGGTATCACCACGTGGGACTTGTAGAGGGAAGGGCCAATGTCAGTTCTGTGAGCTCTTCTGCCACCTCCAGCCTTCATGAGAATTGAGATGTGAGTGTGCACGAAGAAAGAGAACTTTCTGGAGTGAGCTTCTGCAGAGTTGTGGCATTCTCCCTCTTCAGGGAGGGAGATGATGCCACTTCACCTCAAACAGGGAGGAGGGGCTTCAATAAAGTGCTTGGAGAACTTGGTGAGTGTCCCCTGGAATTTGCAGCACAGGAGGAAGTGTCCAATTGCTTACAGTGAATCCAAAGGTGAGAGAATGGGTCCTTCCTCTCCCCCATCCCCAGGTTGATTTCCACGTGAGGGGAGCCCTGCATGGGGACTGGGCTCCTGTGTCAACCACAGCACAACTCAACATAAATGGACTACTTGTATAGCATCTGAGGGACTGGGAAAACTGAGGTTTTCCTAACATTTCATCAGGGCAGGGATGTACTAGTTTACAGCGCAGGTTTAAAAGAGTATTGGGAGTGAAAAATAAAGTCAGCTTCAGTTCCTTTGACTCTCTGTGTCCCTTGTTTCTTCGGGAGCCTGGTGTCATGTGTATAAAAAGTGGTCGAGAGAGAAGGCTCAGGAGAAGGGCTGGCTTTGTATCTGAGCCATGTCACTGCCTAGCTGAGTGACATTTGGAAATTTGAAATGTTGGCTGTTCTGTGCCTCAGGTTCCACAGCTGAAACTAGACACAATAATACTACGTTAGCCGTTTGGCAGTTTGATGTAATTATGAATTCCAAAAATAGATATTGGCTCATGTTTGTAAACTGGTCTGCTAATCTGGGCATGATTAAGTTATGATTAGGGCATTAACTGGGCCACTTCAGTAGGGCATTGAGTCCCACCCCTTGGTGGGTGGGGGAATCAAATATAAAAGGCAAAGGACAGAGGGAAGAGTTTTTGAGTTGCGGTTTTGATGTTGGAGTCTTGAGCTGGGGCCCTGGGAAGTAAGAGAGCTTGGTCGTGAGGAAGGAGAGAAGGGCCTGGGATAGAGACAAGCCAGTAGCCTGATAGTCTACAGCTGGCCATGTGGAGAGACGCAAAACCTAGAAAGCCTCATAGTCTACAGCTGACCTTGTGGAGGAAACAGAAAAGCTAAGCCCTGAGAGAAATGCAGCCCTGGGAAGAGAGGAACCCAAGAAGCCTGAACCCTGGCAAAGTGGCAATGGACTGTAGTGAGGGAAGAAACTTATGCTTTATGGCCTGGTAACTGTGGACTTCTACCCCAAATAAATACCCTTTATAAAGACCAACCCATTTCTGGTATTTTGCATCAGCACCCCTTTGGCTGACTGATATAACTACCAACTTCATATGGCTATGACAATTAAATGAAATGGCCAATGGTAAAATCTCAGGAAATTTTAGCTCCTGTTATCATTAGCTATGTATTTAAGAAGTGCATTCTAAATTATCTGAGGCTGGATTATCCAGGTGCCTGGGTCGGTGTCAGTGTCGGGGTCCTGGTCAGGGTTTAGGGTTAGGGTCAGGGTCAGCGGTCAGGGTCAGGAGTCAGGGTCAGGGGTTAGGGTTAGGGTTAGGGTCAGGGTCAGGGGTCAGGGTCAGGGGTGAGGGTTAGGGTTGGGGTTAGTTAGGGTTAGGGTTGGGGTTGGGGTTGGGGTTAGGGTTAGATAGGGTTAGGGTTTAGGGTTTGGTTTAGGGTTTAGGGTTAGTGTTGAGGGTTAGGGGTTAGGGTTAGGGTTAGGGTTCAGATTAGAGGGTTTGGGTTTAGGGTTAGGTTTAGGGTTTAGGGTGTAGGGTTTAGGGTTCAGGGTTCTTTTACTCCAGCTCCAGCTCACAGGGAACCTTCTGGAACTTCTCTTTTTGAAGAGTGGTGGATGAACTCAATGGCTGCAGTTTCCTGGGGGTCAGTGCTTTGGGTAACTTGTTGCTGCTCTCACACACTTGGCTGAAGGCGAGGGCATCTGGCCTGCTCTCCACCTTCCCAGCATTTCCAGTGATGAGCCCTGAAGTAATGAATGGGCAGTCACATGCTGGTAACACCAGAGCCCTGTGCCCCAAGGCAACAGGAAACTCTCTTCTGGCTCCAAACCCCCTCTCCCCCACCCACCGCGAGACATCAAGACTCTCTGGCAGAATTGACTAAAGGAGGACAATTCCAGCTGAGCAGCCCCAAACAGATGTTGTTATAGCCAAGGAAGTCTTTGACCCTCTCTGACCATGCACCAGGCTCCTCATGCCGTCCCTGCCACAGGAGTCAGGAGACCCAAACCAAGACCAGCTGCTCTCCTAGCTGTGCCATCTCCAACTTGAACTTCTCTGGTCTCAGCCAGAGAGTGATGGGGGCATCTGGCTCTGCCCGCTGGACAGCGGCCTGGTTTGTGGATGTACCAGGCCAGGGCCTCCTTCCTTCAAGGAGTGTCCCCACAGCCAGGGCTGCAGGGCAGCGTCAAGCATCATGTCATAGCCAGGGCCAGACTCAGCTGCACCATTGCTGGGATCCCAGCTGTCAGAGAGCCCCCCAGGGTCATTCTGGCTACTGTGCAGCACTAGGGGGGCAGGGCTTGCCCCAAGTTCTTCATCAGACCTGGGCACGAGCCCCGCCTGGTCGGGGGCACCCAATCTGGAGCCCAGGGACCCAGCACACATAACCCAGCGTCTCCAAGCCCCCTTTCTCCCTCCCGTCCAAGGTCTGAGCGCCTCTCCATCGTCCTCCTCCTCATCTTCCCACAATCACGCGTCAGCTGCTCTTTCCCACCCTCTGCCCTGGCAGGGCTGGAGGAGAGAGCTGGGGCCAGAAGGGCAAAGGCCTTGGGCCCCTGGAACACGCCCCAGGTTTAACATGACAGCTGCCAGGGCTCCAGCCCTCGAGAAGCTGCTCTGAGAAGTGTGGGGTGGAACCTGGGAATATGTGGCTTTAACACAGGGACAGGGAAACCAGAACAGACAGAACTGAAATCCACTGCCCCTGAGAGGCTTGGGCAGGCTTCACGGCCACCCAAAGACAGGACAAGCCATTTTGTGTGGCTGCGTTTTCCTGGGATGAGGGCTTGTTGGGGATTGAATTGTGAACTCCACAAAAGAATAAGCTTCCCTAGGTGTGACCCCTTTCCTAATAGGGCCTTTTGAAGGTCCAGTTATCAGTTCAGATGTGGAGTCATCTGTGGTTAGGATCTTTCAAAATTCTATTTAGATGCGTTCAGTTGTATCAGGGTGAGCCTTAATCCACATGACTGAATTCTTTATAGACAAAGGAGCTTGGACATAGAGCCAGAAACCAGGAGAAATGAGAGAGAGAGAGAGAGAGAGAGAGAGAGAGAGAGAGAGAGAGAGAGAGAGAGAGAGAGACTGTCACATGATGGAGACAGAACTGCATCTTCAAGCCACAGCAGAATATTACAGTCTCTGGGAGAAAACAAGCTCTGCCAATACCTTGATTTTGGACTTCCAGCCTCTTAACCTCTGAGCCAATAAAATCCCGTAATTTAAACGAACCAGTGCTCTTGGAGCAGAATCCCAGCTGGGACACCCCAGCCCTGCCCCAAGAGCATCAGGTCTGCAGTTTCTGTAAATCCAGGTGTCAGAGATTGTTTTGTGGACACTGAGCCTTTACCATTTGGGAGGTACCACCTCAATGAATGACAAGTGCAGACGGCGGCAGCCCCTTTGCCATGGGCCCCTGCATCTTCACCTTCAGGTCCAACTTAACGTCAAGGCCTCCCTCCCTCACGTTACAGTCCAACATCACCCATGGTGTGGCAGTCTGAAATTATTTCAGAATCCCCAAAAGTGAAAGATGATGTTTTTAAACTAATCTATTCCTGTTGCCTGTGACACCCTTTGATTGCGTTAAATTCAGTGGAGGGTCCTTTGATTAGATTACTTGATAAGATCACTTCAGGGCTCTTGAGTGGACTCTGTCAGTGAGGCCTGACTCAGGCTGAGTTTCCCCCACTCCCCCTTGCTGGGTCTGATATAAACGGAAACACAGAGACACAGGGAGAGTACACGGCCGTATCTGATCCTGTGGATTCGAGACCCAGTGAAGAGGCCCAAGAAGAGACAAGGCTGCGCCAGCTCTGCCCACAGCTGCAGAAAGGCAGAGGCCTCGGCTGAGCTTCCTGGCCTTCTTGCTTCACTTCATGGTAGCTGACTTTGGTGAGAAAGCACCTGTCATGGTGCCTCAAGTTGGACTTTTCACGGTCTTGGAAGCTTTCACCCCAAATAAATCTCCAAATAAAAGCCAACCCATTTCTGGTACTTTGCATCGGCAGCGCTTTGGCAAACTAAAACCCGCGGCCTGTGGGGCCTGGCCCAGCAGGGCCGTGCTCGTGCCGCCCAGGCAGGCTGCTCTTCCCACCAGGCCTGTCCCCCACTCGCCCAATTCCAGTGACTTCCTGTGCTGTCAACTCCTCCAGGAAGCCTGCCTTGATGCATCCACTCTGGAGTGGGTGACTTTCCGTGTTCCCAT
Organism: Tolypeutes matacus; assembly: GCA_026826555.1. NCBI lineage: Eukaryota > Metazoa > Chordata > Mammalia > Cingulata > Chlamyphoridae > Tolypeutes > Tolypeutes matacus. Next base: position 3,139 of record JAKSZT010000088.1, on the reverse strand, counting down.
ATCACCTTCTCCTCGTCTCTGTGTCACATTTACCATATTCTCATGCCCACCTCTGCCCCTCTCCAGCTGTCAGCTCTAGCAGGGCACCGACAGTGCCTGACCCCCTGTCCTGAGGTGCCGGACCCCCAGAAGGCACCCCATAAAGGTTTGTTGAGTGACTGCATGACTGTGAGGCAGGGGGAAGAAAACAGCATTGGAAGCCTTCCAGCACTGCCTCTGCGCTGAGACCCTCAGGCTGGTCACTACACGGCCTTGAGCCCCGATGAGGGCGACGTGACCTCCAGGCCAGAAGCCCTCTGGACACTGACTTCCTGACCAGCTGCTTGGCTCTTACACGGGACGTGCAGCCAGCACGGCCACACCAGGCAGGTCCCCGCAGGACCCACCGGCTCGGAGCAGGAGGCTGAGGCCGGTCTCTTTTCCGTGGCAGGTGCTCGGTGACCCAGGCCTGGGTGGGGGAGGGCTTGTGCCCCTCAGCTCTCGCCGTCCGTGTGCTGTGCCCAGGAGCCCCCGGTGTGCCCCACACCCTGCATTACAGCTTCACAGGAGCCTCCTTCAGCCTCCACCCCAAAGCCCCTGCCTGCACGGCTGCTCCCTGTAACCCACCCACCTCTCGGGCTCTTCGGTAAAGCACGGGCTTTGGGGTCAGAGTGTCCCAGGTGGAAACCCACAGCTGCCGCAGGTCACAGCCCTGGGTCGGATCCCAGGCCCTCGGTTTTCTGGAAGGCAGAGGAAGCCAGTGATTCTAGCTCAGGAGCATGTGTAGGGGGTTGAAGAAGGGGGCTGAAGGCCCTAAGGAGCTTCAACTCAGAGGCCCCCTGGCCCAGGGAGCTCGCCAGGGGACAAGGCCCTGCTCAGGAGGAGGAGCGGGCGAGAGCAGAGACCGTGGACCCACGTCGGAGGCTGGGCCTGCTTTCCCAGGGCTTAGGACTTGATGTGGAGCCGCCTGCTCACCATCCGTGTGGGCAAGGCCGGGGGCCAGGAGGGCTCCTGAGCAGCAGTGAGCGCCCCCAACACTCAGCCCTGGCGGCCTGGCCTGCCTCCGCCCTGGGCTCCCCCTGCCCCTCTCCTTCCCCCGGCCTCTGCTAGACAGGGTGGGTTCAGCTGCGCTGGGCCCTCTCAGGGAGCACAGGAGGAGGCAGAGAGGGGAAGGAGCACAAGGCTCCCCTGCCTCTCCCCTGCTCAGACTCAAGGCCGTGCCCACCTCCAGGTCTGCCCCGTGGGGGACCCGCATCTGTGTACTTCCACATGGACCAGGCAGGGGCCACGAGGAAACTGAGGCCCCCAGGCACGCAGGAATGGCCCAGGCCCTGAGGGACGCAGAGCACCGGGGGCCGCTGAGGGCGGCTCCCTTCAGCCAGGTGCCCCTGCCCTGTGTTTGCTGTCAGAACGAGGCCCTGCAGGCTGGTCCATGAGGAGACTTTTCCCTTTTGAGGCAATTTCCCTTTGGCATCTCTGCTTGGGCCCAGCACACACGTGACATCACAGGAGTGGACCATGGGCAGGCTCAGAGGAGAGGTCCCCAGGGGCTGAGCAGGGGACTGAGGAAGGGGCTGGAGGCAGGTCTGCTGGGCAGGGGCACCCACTCTTCTCACCACCTGCCCACGGACTCACACATGGGGACGGGAAAGATGCCCAGCTGATGGGCCAGGGGATCCCCGGGTTCCAGGGCCCACATGGCCGTGCCAGCCCCAGGACAGCCTTGAACTGACGGCCTGGGATCAGAGGGGCTCTGGCCCCTGGAGCTGGGGTGAGGCCCTCCTAGCGGGAGGGGCTCCAGAAGAGAGGCCTTAGTGCCCTCCCCGTCTGCTGGAGAGTTTGCAGGGGGTGACCACAAGGGTCCACAGGCTCAGGGAGGGTCCCTTCAGCCTGGCCCTCCCTCGATGGCCCAATGCCCTTCCAGGGCCCAGGCGGGCGGCTGCCTTGAGGACAGTCAGGCAAAGTGTGTGTCACCTCTGCGGCCCCCAGCCTGAGCTGCAGCGCTAGCGTTGGCCAGCAGGGGGCGGCAGCACATCACCAGCGGGGGCCGCTGGGGCTGCGGCAGCCCCGGAGCCTGGGAAGGGCCCTCAGAGGGCGTTCCCGTGTCCGCCTGCCTCAGGCACCACATGCAGCTCCTGTCAGTAGCTTCCACCTCATCTGAGCTTGCAGAGGCTGGTGAAGTGCCCCCGAGATCATCCCAGCTGTTCACCAGCAGCTGAGCCCCAAGCACCCACCCTGCACCAAGCTCTGCGCCGGGTCCTGGGGTGGAGTGGAGAGAAGCCTGGGGCCCCTGCCCCCAGGAGCTCGCCGTCCGGAAGGGGAGGTGGACCAAGCATGAAAGTAACACAATGCGAGAAACGAGTGCGAGCCAGCGCTAGAGCAAGCTCAGCAGGCTGCTGCCAGGGGCTACGGGACCTCCAGGTGGGGGGGGCAGGATGGACACGTGGAGGCGACACTGACCCTGCGCCCAGGAGGACTAGAGGAGCCAGCCCTGCCGGCGTGAGGGGAGTGGGCGCCTGGGGAAGGCGCAGCAGAGCAGCGGGAGTTTGTTAGCGAGGAGGAGGGGACGGCGGCTGCTGTGGGCAGAGCCTCCCTGAGCTCAGCTGGGGACCAGCTGCTTCCCAGCTCTGCTGTGCCGACCCTCAGGATCACATCGGGGTGGGAGATGGACAGAGCGAGGGGAGTTCACTCACAAGGGAGCGTGGTGCAGACAAGAGCATCCTGTGCAGCCTTAGCAGGGCGTCCTCTAATTTCGCCGCATCATTTTGTCCATCAGCGAGCCCCTAGGCCAGGACTCCCTCCAGGGGTTTTACGAGGCTGCTTGTACCTGGAAGCAGAGAAGGCAGGGACCAGGGGGCCGCCCAGCCCTGAGGCCGGGAGCAGGCACTTGCCTCTGGACTAAAGGCGATGGGAAGCCTCTGGGGGGATTCGTGGCACAGCAGCGATGTCTGAATTTCATCTCAATTCAACCTCCTCACGGTGCAGCCCGGGACAGCAGCCAGGAGAGAAAGTGAGTTTCCTGAGATCACACAGCCCCACCCAGCCCTGCTTGAGCTGTACTCGACGCTCCGTCCATCCCCTTCCTGCTTCTTCCATGTCTATGTCTGTGCATCAGCCACATGGGAAACTAGACTATGGGGTCTGCAGTGTTCGCCCCACA
>JAKSZT010000076.1:1557843-1583813 GCA_026826555.1 Tolypeutes matacus | reverse complement strand
AGTTATGGGACATGCTGGTGGCCTGCATTTCCTCGGGATATAGCATAGCTATTAACTGGGGCCTGGGAAAGGAGGGAGACCCATCTTCTTTGTCATATCTGGAGTGGAGGTTCTATCATGATGATATTGGAAGAGAAAATTATGAAAAAAAAAAGCAAGGATCAAGTGCAACAGGCTCTCACTCTCTTATAGAGGTTTAGTACATTTTTATTTTTTGAATAATATGTTTTTCCTTTGCTATATATTTTAGGGCAAGATTCAGGGAATTTTCAGGGAATTTACATGGCTTTTTTAAAAAGTAAATTTCATTAGTTATGATTGTTTTCCTGAGGAGCAATTCCATGGAGCTTCTTTCACTGTCATTCTACAACTGAAAGCCCTGACATTTACCTTTGATTATTTCTTATAGTTTCCACCACTTTGCTGAAATTACCCATATGATCTGGTTCGTACTCTACCTTTTCAGTTACAACCTTTAATATATTAAGCATGATAACTTTAAATTCCTTCTCTACTAAAGTCCAAATCTGTGTCCTACCTCAGTCTTATTCTGATGTCTGTTTTTCTCTTCAGAATGTTTGTCTTCCCATTTTTCTTGACTTGTAACTTTTTGATGAATTCCAGGCCTGTTTTCAGGACAGTGCCTGCAAAGACAAATATATTTATGCTTGGAGATGAGTGGAACTTTCTTTCCAAGTGATCATTAGTGTGGGTGTTTTGCTAAGCTAGTTAGCAGTTAAAAGGGTTTTGAAATTTCCTGTTGCTATGGTTGCCATCAGTTCTTCATAAACATCAAGCTACTGTAGTGATACTTTTTATTAAGGTGTTGGCTAATTTTATTTTTTTAATATTTTGCTCCACAGAGAGACTCTGTCTCTTCCATCTCTCCTGTCTGCTATTTTTCCTTACTGATTCTAAGAGGGGTGGTGGGAGGTAGCAAGGGGAAATTCTCAGATGTTTTAAGCCTCAATTTCAGAACTTTAGTCTTGGGGATGTGGCCTTCTAGAGTGTACCTTTTCCTCTCTGATCTAGTGCTAGGCAGAGAATATATTCCAGTTGCTCTCCCCTCTCACAGCTTAAATTTATTTCCACCAGTGTCCAAAGGCTACACATTTTCCCATGAAAATAATCATTTTGTTTCATAAAGGAGTTACAGTAGATGGGTCTGGAAAGAATTGGGAAAGTAGCTGCTCTTTTGCTCTCTCAGCCAATACTCCATAGGAAGCTTAATTTCTCAGGTTTCTTTCCTAATTTCCCTATGAGCTCCTGATGGAGTTCCTTGTGGAAAAGCCTGGAAGTGGGTGTGAATTCCCTCATGTATATAGCCCCAGGGGATTTACATTCTTACATTCTATCCTTGCATCTCCCTGTCTCCTAAATGTTTTTTTTTTTTTTTTTTCCCTTTCAATTACATACTTATGCTCTGTGGGTGTTGACAAATGCATTTTGTCATGTATCCCATAACATTATCATACAGAATAGTTTCATCACCCTAAGACATTCCCTGTGTTTCACCCATTCAACTGTTCCACTTGCCTCACTCCCTTGGAAACCCCTGGCAGCCATTGAATTTTGACTGTGGCAATTATAATTTTGCATCTTCCAATATGTCATGTAACTGGAATCAAATAGTATGTTGACTTTCATACTGGCTTCTGTCACTTAGTCATATATATTTAAGGTACATCCATGTTTTTTCAGAGTTTGTGTGCTCATATCATTTTATCCTCAAGTAGTATTCTATTACATGGTTCTAGGGGTATAGTGCAGTTTAACTCTTCACCTACTGATACTGTCTTCATTGCCTGCAGGTTTAGGCAATAGGTAGAAAGTTGATATACATATTCATGTGCAGGTATTTGTGTGGACTTGATTTGAAATCTGATGGGTGAATAAGCTTTCCATTGTTGGATTATATGGTAAAACAATGTTATTCCTGCTAGTAATGAGTGAGTTTCTTTTAGCTCTCTATTCTCACAAGCATTTGGTATGGTCATGTTTTGTTTTGTTTTCCTTTATTTTGTTTTGTTTTGTTTAAACCATTCTAATAAATATGTAGTGGTGTCTAACTCTTTGCTGTTTTAATTTGAAATTATCTAAAAACACATGAAATGTTTCTTTTCACATGTTTTTTGAAATCTCTTATCTTCTGAGGTGTCTGTTCAAAGTTTTGTTCACTTTAAAATAAGGTTATTTATTTTCTAATTTTTGAATTTCAGGTGTTCTTTTCATATTTTGGATACAAGTCATTTAACTGATAAAGTTTAGCAGATATTTTCTCCCTTAATGTGACTGCTCCTTTCATTATCTTAATAGTGATTTTTACGGAGAAGACATTATTAATTTTAATAAATTCCAACTGATCAGTAGGTTTCTTTCATGATTAATGCTTCTGGTGTTGTAGCTAAAATCTCATTCACTAACTGCAAGTTTCTGCAGGTTTTCTCTTATGTTTTCTTACAGAGGTTCCATAGTCTTTGCATTTTACATTTAGGTTTATGATACATTTTGAGATAATTTTTTGAAATGTGTGAGGTTTGGAATCATTTTTTAAATCTTTCTGAAAGTGGATGTCCAATGGTCCATTGTCTGAAAGGAATATTCTTTCTGCATTGAAATGCATGTGCTTCTTTGACAAAGATCAATTGACTATGTAGAACAAAACCTGAATGAATGCAGAAAGTACAGAAGGTGCACGAAAAAGGAACTTTTGTAGTCAAAGTTACATAAGATTTAATGGGTCTATCTCCAAAGTTTTAAAAGCCTTAGTACTAAAAAGTATACTGGTGCAAAACTAAAGTTCAGTTCTCCCTCTGTTCAAGTCACAATGTTCCTTAAATCATCAGTCTGTTTTTGTAAAAGTTCATAAAAAGTTTTCTCCTAAATAACTATTATACAAACAGAAGGTCTGTTTTATCAAAATATCTTCTTGTACTTTATTTTGTCCTTGGTTGTTTAAGAAAATAAATCTTCTCACTCTTAAATAACATAATGTTCAAATCTAGCAACTTTTAATATTTTGCTTTCTCAAAGCAAATCTTGAAAAATATCTTTCTAATTCAAACTATTGCAAAAGATTTGTTCTTTCACCTTAAAAAAAGTGAAGTATTAAAAATAGTTAAGTTCACTTAACATGTTATAAGCTAAATGGAAAATGTTTAGAAAGTGTATGAAAATTAAGAGGTTGTCTAACCTTCTGTCAATCAAAGTTGTATGTGTCAAATATTCATATAAATACTTAAAGATTGTGTTAAATTCCTAAGGATTTAAAAATGTTTCTGCATATTACTAAGTAACAGTATAATGTTGTTAATCATAGTTTTAATTAATTTAAAAATATTATATATCACAGAAACAATCTCTCCACCTGGAAATCAAGAGCCAGATGCTTTGGCCTGTATCTAAATGGTTTAATATCTTTATCTGATTTTGATATTATGGTAATCCTGATCTTATAGAATGTGTTACTCTTCTCTCTGCTTCTATTTTCTGGAAGACATTGTGAAGAATTGGTGTTATTTCTTTCTTCAATGTTTGGTAGAATCCACCAGTGAAACCATCTGGTCCTTGGACTTCTTTCTTGAAAAGTTATTAGTTATTGATTAAATTTCTAAAAATAAATATAGGCTTATTCAGATTATCTATATTCTTGTGCGAGTTTTTGGTAGTAAGTGTTTTCAAGGAACTGGTCCATTTAATCTCTGTTATTAAATTTGTGGTCTTAAAGATGTTCATAGTATTTATTTTTTTAAGCTCTTGGGTAATTGCTAATGAACACTCTTTTATTTCTGATTTTGGTAATTTGCATTTTTTTATATCTCCTCTGTTGGCCTCAAGAGTTATCCTTGCCATTTTATTAGTTTTACCTCATGTATTTTGACAGGCTGTTGTTAGGTACACAAACATTTAGGATTGTTTTGTCTTCTTGCAGAATGCACTCCTTTCTCATTATGTAATGCCCCACTTTTCCACTGGAAATCTTTATTCTGAAATCTGCTTTGTCTGAAGTCAATATCACTATTCCAGCTTTCTAGCCTCTTGTAATTGTTAAATTCAGACAACCATTTTTAACATGATTAATGACAGTAAATTAATGCCTATCATGTTGATAACTATTCTATTTGTTGCATTTGTGATTTGTGTTCCATTCCCTGCCATTTCTGTGATAATTTGAGCATTTTATATGATTCCATAAATACTCTTTTCTTCATATATCAATTATACTTTTAAAATTAAAAGTTGCATACAACTAGTGCATACAATTACAACTAATCTAAAGTCACTTTCAAACAACATGTTGCCACTTCATATTTACAGCAAGCAGTTTATGATAGACTATCCCCGATTCCTCAACCCACTCCCTCATCACATTGCTGTGATTCATCTGAGTGCTCCAATCACCAAGGGCATCATTGCCATCATGACTGAGCAGTTATCCATTGGGCAAATTAAGAATAAGAGCATTTAAAGGTTTTAATTTTACCTTAAATTATTCCTTGCCTAAATTTCTTCCTTTAATAATGCAGATCTTAGTGTCTGACCTATACCATTTTCTTATATATGGAGATTTTCTTTTAACATTTCTTACCAGGCAGGTCTACTGGCAACAATTTGCCATAGTTTTCATTGGTCTGAGAAAGTCCTTACTTTCCATCAAGCTTGAAGAATGATTTCTTAGAAACGGTGTGTGGGTGGAATCTCGGTGGAGCTGCAACTCATACCCTACAGCTCAATGGACACATCCAAGTCACCTGGCCAGGAGACAACAATGGGCAGAGAAGGGAATGGAGAGGGCCTGCATCTGCAGGCAGAATCATCCCACCCACCATATCCATGGGATATAAGCCCTCTCTCACTTGGAGGTGGAGTGGACATCACCATCCCAGTCCCCTCAGGATTGGGGGAAGAACTATGGGCTAGAGTGGACTTGATGGTATTCTGTTGTACACATACGGTGATTCTAGCAATGGAAGAAATTATAACAAAGAGGTGGAGCCAGTGGCCACTTGACACTTTTGGGGCAGAGAGGAGACGAGTAGTTGAAACACAGGGGCTTCTTTGGGAGTTGGAGGTTGTCTTGAGTACCGTTGTGACAACGGAAATCAACACACACCACTCAGAACGGTGTGGGAGAGAGTGTGGTCTACGATGTGAACTGTGGTCTAGGGTTGGTGGCAAGGCCCCAGGATGTGTAAGTCCATTGAGGGTGGTGGGCCACACTTGTGGGAGATGTTTGTGTGGGATGTGGTGGGAGGTGTGGGAGGTGGGCAACATGGGAATCCCAGGGGGTTCTGTGTAATATTTTCGGTAATCTAAGCACCTCTTAAAATATATTTATATATATATATAAATAACATTTTTGTAAGCAAATGCACATATATGCATATATATTTATATATCATTTTACAAATAGTGGTATGTATTGTGAAAATTTTGATTTTTACCCACAATAAAAAATAAATTAATTTAAAAAAAAAGAAAAAGAAAAAAGAAACCAGATTGGTGTTTTCTTCCTTTCAACACTTTAATTATTTCACTCCACATTCTTCTTAAGTGCATGATTTTTTATGGGGAATCCTATTTAATCTTATCATTGTTCTTCTATTTGTTAGACATTTTTATTCTGTTATTTCTTTAAAGAATTTCTCTTTTGTTTTGATTTTCCGCAGTTTATATATGCTGTGCAAAATTCACATATTTCAGTATTTATCTTGTGTGGTGTTTACTGAGCTTCCTACCTCCATGTTTTGCTGTCTGTCTTTAATGTAGGAAAGCTCTTGTCCATTATTAATTCAACTATTTCTTCTGATATTTTTTCTCCTTCTGATATTTCCTTAATGCATACAGTGTAAAATTTTTAATTGTCCCTCAGTTCTTAGATATTCTGTTCCACTTGTTTAGCATTCTTCTTTCTCTTCACACTTCTCCTTGTGGAGTTTTTATTGCCACATTAGCAAACTCACTAGCTTTTCCTTGGCCATATCCAGTTTAGTAATGAGTCTGTCAAACAGGTCTTCATTTCAATATATTGTTATCAATTTCTGACATTTAATTTTTAAAAAATATATATTTTTATTAGAGAGGTTGTAAACTTACAAAACAATCATGCACATGTCTGGAATTCCCATATAACTCCCCTCCACCAAAACACTAAATTGTTGTGGAACATTTGTCATAAATTATGAGATAGTACCATAAGACTATTTCAACTAACTATGGTCTATATCAAATATTTGGTATATTTTTCCATACCCCCCCCCATTAACACAGTACATCTTTGGCATTGATGCAAGAATTACGGGATTGCTGTTAAATATAGTCCATAGGTTACATTAATTGTATTTTTCCCAAGCTTCTCCACATTCTTACCAACTTGCAATAGTGATGTACATTTGTTTAAGTTCAGAAGGACATTCTTATATTTGTACTATTAGCCACAATTCTCATCCACCTCTGGATTCACTATGTATCCAGTCCCTAGATTATTCTCTAGATTTCTTTCAATTGACATTTAACATTACTAGACTACCCTGTTCAGCTACAATCCCATTCATAAACCAGCTGAGTTAGTTCTATCACTTTAATGTGTAATTAACTTTATCCATTTCCACACTTTTATAGTCAAGTTAATTAAAACTTCTACATACATTAAGCATCAGTACACCTTCTCAGTCCTCCTCTTATCTCTTAATAACCTATACTCGAGGTTTTAACTCCATGAGTTTATTTTTTGTATTTAGTTCATACTAATGAGGCCAAGCAATAATTGTCCTTTTGTGACTTGCTTATTTCATTTAGCATAGTGTCTTCAAGGTTCATCAATCTTATAATATATGTCCCAATTTCATTTCTTCTTACAGTAGCATAGTATTCCATTGTATGTGTATACCACATTTTGTTTAGCCATTCATTGGTTAGTGGGCACTTGGATTGTTTCCATCTTTTGGCAACTGTAAATAATGTTGCAATGAACATCAGTGTGAAAATGTCTGTTCGTGTCACAGTTTTCAGTTCTTCTGGATATATTCCTATTAGAAGAATTGCTAGGTCATATGGCTGTTCTATATTTAACTTCCTGAGGACCTGCCAAACTGTCTTCAAAAGAAACTGCACCATTTTACATTCCTACCAATAGTGAAGGAGTGTTCCTATTTCTCCACATCCTTTCCAGCACTTACTGTTTTCTGTTTTTTTGTTGTTTGTTTTGTTAAAATGGCCATTCTATGCAGTGTGAGATGAGATCTCATTGTAGTTTTGATTTGCGCTTTTCTAACAGCTAGCAGTATTGAATTTTTTTTTTTTTTTATGTGTTTTGGCCATTTGTATTTCCTCTTTGGAGAAATGTCTGTTTAAGTCTCTTGCCATGTTTTAATTGGATTGCTTGCTCTTTCATTATTGAGTTGTATGATTTCTTTACATAGAATGTAAACAAAACCCTTATCAGATATGTGGCTTCCAAATATTTTCTCCCACTGAATGAGCTGCTTTTTCACTTTCTTGAAGTACTTTGATTCACAAAATTGTTTCAGTTTGAGGAGGTCCCATATATCCATATTTTCTTTCATTGCTCATACTTTTAGTGTAAAGTTTAAGAATCCACCACCTACCACCAGGTCTTGAAATTGTTTCACTACATTTTTTCTAGGAACTTTATGGCTGTAGATTTTATACTTAGGTCTTTTATCCATTTTGAGTTAATTTTTGTATAAGGTGTGAGATAGGGATCCTCTCTTCTCTTGATATGGACATCAAGTTCTCCCAGCAGCATTTATTGAATACACTGTTCTGTGCCAGCTGGGTAGATTTGACAGCTTTGTCAAAAATCCCTTGACCGTAGATGTGAGGTCATGTTTCTGAACCATCAGTTCGCTTCCATTGGTCTATGTGTCAATCTTTATGCCAGTACCATGTTGTTTTTACCACTGTAGCTACATAATATGATTTAAAGTCTGAAAGTGTGAGTCCTCCAATTTCGTTTTTCCTTTTTAAGATGTTTCTGGCTATTCTGGATTCCTTGCCCTCTGGAATGCCCAACTATCTAATGCAAGTGGAGAAAGTACCGGCAGTTGCTCTGAGTGGCTGAAGAAATACTGCCCCGTCTGCCCTTTTAGGTGTGGGAATGGAACCACAGGCACCCAACAGACCCATCTGTGTGTGTTGAAATCATCTGCAGTTGCCCAGATAGGCTTGCGAGGCACTGCCTTCATCTTGTACTATCGTGGTTGGGGGTGGAGCCACAGGTACCCAGCAGTACAGTTCATGCAGGCCAAAAGGGCCTGTAGTTGCCCAGAAAGAGTGAGGGAACACAACTCCACTCCTATCCTATTGGTGGTCAGGGACGGAGCTACAGAGGTCCAATTATCCAGTCTGTGCTAAAAGTGCCTACACCCAGAAAGGCTGAAGAAACACCATTCCCCTCCTATCCTGTTGGGGAGGGGATAGGAATGAATCGAAGGTTCTCAACAAATCCATTTGTGCTTGTCGAAAGCACCTGCAGTTGCCCAGAGTGGCCAGTGCATGTCTCCCCCACCCCCATCTTCCTCCCTGCCAAAGGTGGGGCTGGAGCTTAGGTTAGAGCTGTAATCTGATCTGGGTGGAAAGAAGCCAGTCCTACCATCACTGTGATTTTCAGTCAACCTTGCTTCCTTCATGCCAGGCGACAGAGTTTAAATGGTGGCTACTGGCCTCTTTCCAACTTGGACAGTTTCAAACTTTAGCTGTTCTTAGGATTATACTTTATCCAGCGGAAATCACTAATCAGTAGCTGAAGTTAGTGCCTGACCATCTCTTCCTCCCCCATTTTTGGGAAATAAAGTTTCCAAATCCAGCCACGAAATAGCTCCCAAGGTGTCTTGCACTGCCAGTGGAGGATGATCACCAGCCTCTGCGATGTGGAGTTATCTATTCACAAATATTCACTGCAGATAGACAGTCTCCTTCTACCATTTCTTCAAGAATGTTGCAGGATGCTCTTCTTGCCTTTTGCCCGCCACCCCCCCCAACAAAACAGGTGCTTAAGATAGCTCTGGGTAATCACTAACTCCCCTGCAGGAAAAGCTGACACCTGGAGCTCCTTACTCTGCCACCATCTTGCCCCCTCCTCTCTCTGACATTTACTTTTGATTCTTGCTTAGAGTTTCCATTTCTTTGCTTACATTACCCATATATTCTTGCATTTTGTCTGCTTTTTCCACTAGAGCCCTTAATTTATAAATCATAGCTATTTTACATTCCTTGCCTTATATTTCCAACATGTTTGTCTTCTGTATCTGTTTTATATGATTGCCTTGGCTTTTTATGCCATGTTTTCCTTGACTTCTTGCATGCATTATAATTTTCTACTGAAAAACACACATGATTTGTTGGGTAAGAGTAAATTTTGCAAATACTCCATTAGTGTGAGCATAGGATAACCTGGATAGGAGTTGGGCTGGGTTTAATCTTTCCTGTAGTGTAGTGTATGTGCCAGAAGCTTAATATTCCTCTAGTGTCCTTGCTTTTGTCTCACCTCTTCACATTGGGTGTCCGAATATTCCTCCTCAGAGAGAGTCTTTTCCTTGCAACACGTTCATCTGTGACCCTCTGTAGCCTGTTGGTGAGATGACAAATGTGCTGAGGGACAGCAATCTGTAATCTCATGATTAAATCTCAATCTTTCTATGGACTGTATTCCTGAGCATTTTTAAGTGTTTAAATTTCCCCCTCTGCCCTTAGGTGAGACAGGAATTTGAATGGAACTAGCATGTAAGTAATGCCTTCTCCCATATTGGATAAGACTCTGGTAAAATATTTTCCTTGAGTATGTAGGCCTTTGCTATGAAGAGTACCCTGGGTATACTTCAGAATAGTTATTCTACCCCACTCATGCCAGAACCAGGAGGAGACCTTCTGAGGTTTCTACCCTGAGAATCTGGTGGTTTCCTGTAGGTACAATCCATGAATTTGGGGCCAACTTTGGTTGTGACCCTCAAGAGTTTTTCACTCTCATAACAGTCTACACTCAGCATCCAGCAATTCGACAAACTGTCATTAAATTGTTCCTACAAATATGTACATCCAGTGGCTTCTGCTCCAGGTAAGCACATTTCAACTGTGCCTTTCTAGACTGTCCTGCTTCTACAGATTTCAGGAAGCTGTTTTGCCCTGTGATTTCACTTCTCTGATGGATCCATAAAGTCATTGATTTTACCTTTTTCTTTTTGTGAAGCAAGAATATTGATTTACAATCTCTTTTCATGTTGGAGCTGAAACCAGAAATTCAGAGGGTTTTCTCTGTGGACATTTACATTGTCTGTGAATAAAATCAGTTTTACTTCTTTTCCAATTCAGTGTAGGTTATTTCTTTTTCTTTCCTGACCATACAGGTTAGTACCTAAAGTGAAATGTTAAATAGCAGTAGCAAGAGAAGGCCTCCTGGTCTTACATTTTTTTAAAGGTGAAAATATCAAAGATTTTACCATAAAGTAAGATTTTAACTGTAGTTTCTTTTACTTTTCTTTACCATTGTTTTACTCTGGTGTTTACCATTTGATATTTACCATTTATCAAATCTATTTTGCTCAGAGTATTTTTTCAGGTATGCATGTTGGACTTGTTCAATCACTTTTGTTGAATCTATTGAGATAAGCTCTATTTAACTATGATTCATTAGGTTTTAATATATTATTGACTTTACTTGCTTTTTACAAAGGTAACTTTTTTTTCCCCAAACAATGTCATTTTCTGGTTTTGGTCTCAGATAATACTGTCCTCATAGGATTATTTGAGTAGTGTTCCCTGCTAAAAATTTTCTAGAAGGGTTCTTGTACAATTGGTATTATTGTTTTCTTAAATATTTGGTTGAATTCATCAGTAGACTCCAAGCTTTCCTTTAGAAAACTTAGGTATAATTTTAATTTTCATAGTAGATATTATATAACTATTTAATCTTGAGTGAACTTTTATAGTTTGTATATTTCAAGGAATTTTTCCATATCCTTTATGCTACTGAATTAATTGACTTAAGGTTCTTTAAAAAACCTATGGGTGTTCCTTTAATATTTGATGAATATCAGTGATGTTTCCTTTCTCATTCCTGATATTGTTAATTTGTATCTTCTATCTATTTTTCCTTATCAGCTCAGAGGAACTGGCTAGAATGTTATCAAATTTAATTTTCTTCTTATAGAACCAGGTTTTAATTTCATTAATATTTTCTGATTTACTTTTCTCCATTCTATGTTATTTACACACTGTTTATTTCCTTCCATCTAATATTCTGAGTCGAGTTCGCTCTTCTAATTTTCTACTTTACCAGGATGAAACTGAAGTTATTGATTTAAGACATTCTTTTCTAGCATTATTTTAAGCCTTTAAATTTCTTTCTTAGTACTGCTTGAATGACAGTGTTGAAATTTTTATGTTTTTAAATTTTTCTTTCATTTAGATCAAACTTCATTTTAATATTTCTCTTTCTTTATTCTTTGACCCACAGGTTATATAGAGACGTGTTAGATACCCATTTAATAAAACTTTTATAGATATCTTTGATTTCTCATTAGATTATGTTGTGTTCAAACATACTATATATGACTTGATTCCTTTAAATTTATTGAGTGTTTTTTTTTTTCACATGTATGTGTGGTCCAGAATACAGTCTATCTCGACAATAATTTCTGTGTACTTTGAAATAATGTATATTCTGCAAATACTAGGAGGAAACTTCTAAAATTGTCTATTAGGTCATCTGGTTGGTAGGGCTTTTCAAGACTTTTATATCCTCAGTGGTTACTAAAACTATTTCTATAAATTATTGAGAGAGGATATTGAAGCCTTTAATAATTGTGGATTTTATTATTTCTCCTTGCAGTTCTTTTTTTCATGTATTTTTAATTTCTACTACTACATACATAAATATTCAGGGTTGTTACATCCTCTTGACATAGTTATTATTTTATCATTTGCAATAAGCAGATTTTTCTGCTTTTTTAGTCTTTGAGTATTTTTTATGATTCCATTATATATCATTTGTTGTCTTATTAGCTAAATATGTTATTTGTTTTTAGAGCATGTTTTAGAGAACTAATATAATATTTTAAGATGCATTTTAAACATATCACAATTTATTTTGATTTGCTATTTTGATCTTTTGTATTTTCTTGCTTCCTCTTTTAACAAATGTCCCAAGATCATCTGGTAAGTAACTTTTTCAGGATTCCACAGCTACTCATGTCAGAGTGTATAATAGAGGTCTTCCTTCAGCATATGTGCTTTGTACCCTTATGTTTTACATCATTTCACTAAAAAAAGGCAAAGGTGACCCAAATTTAAAAAACACTCTTAATACCATAATACTATCCATTACTAATTCTAAGAAGCACTTTTTAAAGAATTATGGCTCTTTGGTTTCCGGAGAACATTAAAATAAGACAAATACTCATATAGCTTACAGAATCAGCCAGCTTTTTTTTTTCAAATTTATATTAAATGCCTTACTGGAGTCAATAAATATGATGTGTTAACTGCAATTCAAAGGTCACCATGTTTCTCCAATTTTATTTATGCCTAAGAAAACCCTTTCATCTATTTACCATTAACCAATTTCCTTTCATTTATGTCATCCTCCATATGAAACCCATTGTAAAACAGAGGAAAGAGAAGACATCTTATTAGAAGGACAGGTTGTCTCAGTTGTCTATGATCGCCATTATTCAATGACTTCCTGTTCTTCATATCTTGTTAATTCCCTGTCCTAAAATTGACTATGGACAGAAACTGCCCTGTTTTCACTGCCTTTCTATACCACCTATTTGCTAGTCTACTTCCACTCCTTGTCTTCTCTGAGGCCTCATATAAAAAAAATGTGACATTCCTGGGAGTCTTTGGTTTCTCTCTTTTTCTTCATGGTTTCATTTTTTTGAGCACCCTCACCCCAAGAAAATTTCAAACTTATTGAAAATGTCTTCTTATTTCTTGATTTTTCCATCTCCTAATACTAAAGGTCTTAGTTGTAGATCACACCATTTTTTGACTGGATGCTGCAATTACCTGATCTTCCTTCAGTCTATTGCTGTGTTGTGACCAGAGTTATTTTTCTCATTTCTTAAAACCCTTCTAGGAATATCATTGTAGTACAAAAACGCAGGTTCGCGCTTTGAAGTGGTTCAAATAATTATTTTTTTTGCATTGAGGAAAATAAATTTTAATGTTAGTGTTGAGCATTGGGTAAGTAGAGTACTTGTGTGGTTATTATATGTAGCCAATGTCTGACCCCTATATATACAGATGAGTGGTTCCCTCCTCATTAAGAAGTAAAGAACCATTCTACTAAGAACTTCCATTTTTCTCAAAAATACATGCATGTAATCATACTGCCTCCAAATTGCGCCACAGCATTCAATTCAAGTTTTAATTTGTTTTTTATTCTGTGTGTATATATAGAAAAATAAATAGATTTATAGATATACATATAGAATATATATATGTTTCTATACACATATAGAAACATATATTTTAATTTATATATAATTTGTGTATATATATGTATTTACATATATGCACCTGGTATATGTCTAATGTATAGGAACCACTGGAGAATTTATTTCTAATATTTTAATTATTTCCTTTTTTTATTCACTTACTAACTAGTGGAGTGTTAAAATGTTGGTACTTTCTAAAATTTGTCGGGGAAGCGGCTGTGGCTTAATCAGTAGGGCTCCCCTGGGTTTGGTTCCCGGGGCCTCCTGGTGAAGGCAAGCCCGCCCACACGGCGTGGTTAGCTGACCCAGCGAGCACAAGCAGCAAGGCGGGGATAAATGAATAAATAAATAAAATCTTAAAAAAATAAAATAAAATAAAATTTGTGTAAGTAAATTTATGGTTTTTTTTCCACTTTTTTTTTTTTTTTTTTGATTCTGTATATTTTGAAAGAACGACAGTAACAGAGCAAATAGCAGTTACGAGTGTAATATGGCAACTGGAGACAAGATGATGGATCTAAAATTGAACAGTCTATTGGTGCTATTAGCAGAACCAATGGCCTTCTAAGCTTTCATTCATATGTTCATTCATTTAATGAAAAAAAAAAGCTATTAGATTTGTAGATTCAAGAAATGTGGCAAATGATATATAGTTGGACCTTATTCAGACTGCATATACCTTTCATCTCAGAGATTTTAGCCCTCACTGGAAACTCTGCATAAAACATAAATCACTCAACCACATAAAAATGAATTCCTTAAGATAATATCTTGAATGCTTCTTTATCATTCCCTAGTAAAAATAACAGGAGGAAAAATTAAGTAATTCAAATATGCTATAATATCTACTTCTTTATGCATAGTTCCTAACAGTAATCTTTTTCATATAGAGCTTTGCCTAATAGTATTTTTTCCACATAAAAGAGGTGTAAAGACTCTTCTTATTCTAATATGCACTTAAATGCAATCTCAGATGATCAATTATAATTGAGTATGGAACCAAAAGCCTTATTCACAACAAAAATTAATAGCCTTTCTGTGCTCTTAGGTAACTTTGATCTTGCCCTTTCCATTTCTATTTCTTTTTTCATATGTTCAATTGCATTAATGGTTTCAATATAAAGAGGAATAGGAGATAGAATAGGCTACTCAATAACTGTATTTAAATGTCTTCTTTAGCTTTCTCTGAATTAAAGGTAAAGAAAAATAACTGAATCTTATGAAACCAAATGGAAAATATGAAAAGTATTTAGAGATAATTGGATAATACCATTGCCCCAAGAGGTATTGTTTTCTTATAGAAGGCAAATGTGACTTGCTTTTTACAGAAACACAAATGAGTAGTATGTTAGAAAAATGTTTAGGCAATTTCTCTATCCTTGCTTAGAGGATTTTATTTTAAGTGCAAGCCACGTGGCTACAGTCAAAGTAGAAATATTTTGAGTCTATAAAAAACTATAGCATTTTTTCCCTATTGTACTTAAATTCTTTATTCATTTGGTTCACTTTTCATTCTGAGTATTTGAAATATGTAAGACCAAAGGCAATGCACTTCCAAAATGACCTGACTGGGTGAGTTATATTTAGATTTTAAGATCAATAAGCTCTTAGTGATTACAATTTTTCTTTATCCAATCATCATCTTTTATTATGATCCTAAGGAATTCAATGATTCAGTGATTCATGAGTGATTATTACTCTCTTGAGAACATTTTGTAATATCCAAAGCATGAATGAGGCTGCATGGGAATTAGTATGAATGAGGTTCTAATTCTTAGTAAGGTTAAGAAATTTTCATTCTTGGTCAAGCTTCAAATTTATATTTGTGAAAATTAACTTGTCAAGATGCTTATTCACCCATGAAAGTAAATGACTGTTTTTGATACTAATTGCTGAGAAACAATGTCACAATAATTGTAATGTGATTAAGAAAAAATTAATGGTACAGATGTATTTTGTCTGCTTATTACATGAATGTAATTTTTCTCATTGTGAAAAGAAATTTAATTTTGAAATATTACAGTGTATACATGAATATTAAATTGTTGATTGCAAAGTCTGTAAAACATATGACCTCCCACATGTCATTGCAGTCAAAGCTTCAATGTTTCACAATAATTTAAAGTAATATTATATTTCACCTTAGCACCTGACAATTTTACTTTTGGAAAGATTTAAAGTGATATTTACATCTTTACTCTTATTGACTATTAGATTCCACTTCTTCAGTAACTTTCTGTTGATTAAGAGGATTGACTTCCTCTTACCATTTTATTTTCCACTATCTACCTACTTTATCCCTCTTTCTACCCATTCTCTGACTATATCATCCATCTATCTATCCTATCATACATCATGTGTATATTCACTTAATTAACAATTGTATGGAGTTTTTCTACAATCCTGGTTTTCATTTTTGCACTTATGGTTGCTGGTCATAATCATCAAAAAAAACTTGTATTGCTCCATGTCTTTAAAAGTGTTTTCAAATAAGGAACTCATAGTCAATAAAATAATTATTTAATGTTCATTTTGTATTGATATTATGTAAGATTCTGGTTGAAATAAAATGAAGAACATTGTATGAAATCACAATGGTAAGAAATGCATAAGTACTTTAGGATATCTCTTTTATGAGCAATAAGAAACAGTACTTCTGTCAGTAACTTAGAAAACATCTAGAGTACTTTACATTACCATAGATTGTCAGACCAGACTGAAAAATCAAGAAACCAAAAGTCAAATCCACTTGTGTCTATTTAGACTTATAGTTACTGTCCCAAGACAACCCATTTTCTTAATGATACATTGGAGTTGAGGGACTCATTAACTATAGAAATAGACTTGAACACATTTATCACTACTCAAATGTCATTTTCTTGGATATGCAGGAAGGGGAGGGAAAATTTCTGTGAAAGAGATAATGAAAAGTTAAAGACAGTATTATATATTAAGTAATAAAGGAAAAATAAGAAATACATAATTTATCTTTCATTTCAAAGATCACTCTAGAGAAAAAGTACCTCATAACATTCTTGTTCTGATTCTGTCATTTCTTCACATCAATAGAAAATACTATTTTTATCCATTAAAAGAATCTGAACACAAAATATAAGTTTTGTCATGCCCTTAGAGAGAGACCATGGTTTTCCATGTCAAATGTGAATGGCAGAAATAGGGAAATCATTAGTTAAATTATCAATTTTTAGGAAATATTGTCAAAGGAAAATTGTAAAGTAAATATCTTTTCTATTGCACTAAAACTTTGCTATTGTTGTCTAGGAAAACTAACACTAAATCAATATATCCTCATGTGGGGTATAACACAGAGAACAATTCTGACAACACATGTTATCTTAAAATTCTATTTAATATCACATATTTTAAATGCATATATCAATAAAATCAATTATTAATAAGTAATAAAATTTTAATAGTAGGTTTAATTTTATAAAATAATTTTCCCATTGACACCAAAGAATGTATTTTAGAGATATTAAGATATGTATTTTTATTTATTTCATATAATACATATTTTTATGTGGTTCATAGTTAGCTTCGTAATTTGTAGCACCCTCTGTTTTACAGATTGATTTCATAAACTACTTTTCCTTGATTTGAGAAACAGGGGAGATTATTGGTTTACCTAAAATTTAGATATACAGGTGAGAAATCAAGCATTGTATATGTGCGTAAAATAGTTAAGACCTAGTTTTTAGGCTAATTAGAAAATTGAGGTGTTCTTATATAAATAAATCTGACTGAAGGAGTGAAATGAGGTATTTAGAAAAGATTTATATAGGAAAGAGCCGAAAGTTCATCACTCAGTTTTGCCTTCAAGGAAAAAAAAAATTAATATAAGCAGATTTCATCATTTTGAAGAAAATGCCATCCTCTGTACCATGTTCTTGAAGGCATGCTTTACTTGCTGATTCCTTAATGTATAAATGAAGGGATTCAAAAGGGGGGCTACTGAGGTATTGAGCACAGCTACTCCTTTACTTAAAGAGACTCTTTCCGTTGCAGAAGGTTTAATGTACATGAAGATGCAGCTGCCATAAGAGAGGGAGACAACTATCATGTGGGAGGAACAAGTGGAAAAGGCTTTTTTCCTTTGACTAGTGGAAGGAATCCTCAGGATGGTATTAATGATATATGCATAGGAGAGAATAACTAGCATCAAAGTGACCATGAGTGTCACCACAGCTAAAGAAAATGCCATGAGTTCTAGAACTTTCGTGTTTGTGCAAGAAAGCTGCAGAATTGGGGAAGAGTCACAGATAAAATGATCAATTATATTGGAGGCACAGAAATCCAACTGCAGCAGCAGGATTATTGGTGGGAAGATGATCAGGAATCCTGCCAGCCAAGAGCTAAAGACAAGCAGAGTGCAGACCCTGCTGCTCATGATGGTTGTGTAATGCAGGGGTTTGCAGATGGCCACGTAGCGGTCATAGGACATGGCAGACAAAAGGTAAAACTCTGTCACCCCCAGGAAAATGAAAAAAAATAGCTGAGTCACACAGCCATTGTAAGAAATGGTTCTGTCCCCTGTCACAATGGTGACAAGGAATCTGGGAATGCAGACAGAAGTGAATGATATTTCTAGAAATGAGAAGTTCCGAAGGAAGAAATACATAGGCGTCTGGAGGTTAGAATCTGAGAAGGTGAGGGTGATGATGATGAGGTTCCCAGTCATGCTTAGCATGTACGTAAGAAGAAGAAATGCAAAAAGTACAACCTGCCAATTTGGGTCATTTGTTAATCCCAGAAGAATAAACTCAGTTACTGATACATTATTTCTCATTATTCTCTTTCTTTTTTATGGTATATTCTTTTTTTTTCTGTGAAATAGGTGAAGAAATAAGAAAATTCTTATTTGAATAAACAGTTTAAAATACTTTTTAAAAATATATATCATTGCCTTTTACTTTTAAACAAAAATGACTTTCTAGTACATAGAAACAAAATGTTTTTAATAAACTCTATTTTACCTTACTTCCCAAATTAATTATTCCTGTATTTCTTCATAGTATCTCATGTATGTCAATATAAATCTCTGTGCTCTGAATGTTTCAATATATTCTCTGAAAAAAAAGAAGGAAAAAAGAGATTAAGATCTGAGATGAAAATCTTTTAACGTAAAATTCTGTGAATTTACTCCCCAGCATACTTTGGGAATCAATGCTCTTTGAGTTTTTATTTTCATCAACATGTTTTTTACTTCTCTATTTTGAATTAGCATTTATTTCCCTTCCCCCAATTTACCCTTTAATATTGTTTGAGAAAACACAGTTGTCCATGTGGTAGAGTGACTTGCTTAGATAATAAACAGAGATGTTTAATGGCTAGAAGGTGTTTCTACCTTATGTTTGTACACAAGACATTCTAATTTTAAATAATATTCTGTTTTAATGGTCTTTTGTAAGTTTGTAAATGTGCTCTTCTTGAATATATTTTATTTACCACCTACATAGAAGTCTTCTCTCTGAAACGTGAAGTGGTACTTTTATTTAAGACCTAGTTTTATTTTTGTAAACTGCAAGTGTTTTTACTAATTCTCTTTCCAGAATGAAGTACTACTTCTCCATAATAAAAACCATTCTTTTCTTGAGGAGTGATGAATGGGGGTTCCTAAGTAGTCAAAGTACGTTTTGATGAGGCAAAGAATTGTTGTTTATTTTTTCCATTTCTTTTGTGCTCCTGACATTTCTGCTGTTATAAAGGATTTGTATACTTGGTTGTTCAAGTTTAAAGTTATTTCACATAGAAGACTTAGGTGTGCTTAATCTAAGGTCATTATGTAAAATACTTAAAATATCCAGATAGCTTTCCTGAGTCTGTAATGTCTCATTTGGTCCCTGTATTTTTCAGAGGTTGCATAGCTTACAAATTGGAATATTTTCTCAGGATTTGATAGTTAATTTATTATGTGAACCAAATTATCCAGAAATTTTTGCCTACAAAATTCCTGGGAAGACATATTGCCACTTCCCATGGTTTAGTCTCTTTGTGGTCATATGATATGTTCTTTGTCTTTTGCCATTAAATGATCCATGATAACCTTCACTATGTGTAAAATAAACATTGTGCAAAACTCAATACATAATTTATATCTGCTCAGTGTTACAATACATTAAGTAAATTGTTTTGAATCTTGTACAAAACTGATTCCATGGTTTCCGCATACAAGTAAAGTAACAAATGATTATTAAGACATATCTAGACTAGACCACAGCAAATCATATAGTCAAATCAATCACAAAGTGTTCATCCTATAGAAAGGAAGACAGTTAATCTAAACTATTAAAATGTATTAGATAATTTTTCCTAGCATTTATTCATTTCATAATTTTTAGTATAATTTGATTTTTATGTGCACAATTGAGATTACTTCTACAAATCAAATAATACACTATTTTTTTTATTTATTTAAAAAATTTATTGACATATATCACTCATACATAAACATACATAAACAATAAGTGTATAGTAAAAGTTCTGAACTTATAAAACAAACATGCATAACATCATATACGGCTCTCATACCTCACCGCACCACCAATACATTGCATTGTTATAAAACATTTTTGTTTCACAATGATGAAAGAGCATCCTCAAAATATTACTCCTAACCAAAGTATCTTACATTTGGTGTATTTTTTCCCCAATTCACCCTATTATTATTATTTTTTATATCATTCATATATGAACATACAGAAATAACAAGTGTACAGTAAAAGTTGTGAACTTACAAAACAAATATGCATACATCATACAGGGATCCTATACATCAACCTACCACCAACACCTTGCATTGTTGTGAGAGATTTGTTACAAATTATGAAAGAATATCATCAAAATCTTACTACTAATTATAGTCCGTATCTTACATTTGGTTTATTTTTCCCTCAACCCACCTTATTATTATTTTTAAATATATATTTTTATTACAGAAATTGTGAACTTACAAAACAATCATGCACATGTGCAGAATTCCTATACAACACCCTATTAAAATCAAAACTATGTTCCTAAAAAAAATCAACAGAAGTATGTACTTACTTTTATGGTAAAGATGACTGGTTTAGTCCAAGCTCATCTCTAATGGCTCATTTAATTTGTTTAAACTTAAAAGTTTGAGGACTTTTCGAAAGTCCACGTATCCTGCTCCACTCCTGTCATCTTAAATTTATTAGCAAATATCCAATATATTGAAAATAAAGAACATGTCCATGAGCTCCTCTACAATGCTCACAAGAAGGGGTTATATCAACCCATTTCCACATATCCAACCAAATTTCTCTAAGAACAGTTGATTCTTCTGTATTCTATATCCACTTAAGTAAATATTATCATGATTCTTGAAATGAAATAAAGTAGGTTGAAAGAGCAAGCTATTGTAATGCCTTTGCAAGTTCGAGGAACAACATAATATGATTTTGTGCAATAGTAATTTTATTCAGGCTAGCCTTACTTTTACATGCTCAGGGGGATTAGTTGATGGAATAGTCAAAGAGGGCACTTTGGAGATTGGTGTTCTCAAAACACCAAGGGCTGAGCAATATTCCAAATTAGCACAGAATTTAAACTTAGTAATAGAGAAATCAGAGAAGAAGATATAGAACAATGTACTTCTTCACAATATCTTATAACTTCATAAGGAGAAGAAACATAAAATTGGAATAAGAGAGGTTGGCAATCACTAAGTGGCAACAAATCATGCTGTGAACAAGTGGGTTTTTCTTTAAACTTAAGGAAAATATGAACACTTCATTGTGATGTTCTTTATGAGACTGAGGTATAGATGAAACTACATCAAAATAGATGTCATATTTGTCTTTACACTCACTGACAACAGAAAACATCATCAAAACAGATGTCAGATTTGTCTTTACACTCACTGACAACAAAAACTTGATCATAATCATAATTAGAATCCCTACAATTTAAACATTTGATTATTATATTTTAAAGTTTATTATGTGTTAGGCTCAAACTTAGGTTCTGGGAATACAGAGATAATAAATATGATTGTTTCATTGTTTTTCACATTTTATGAAAGTGTTAAAAGGCTACATTTCTTTGTGTAAAATATTAGAGTCCCGTTTCCATGTCCAATGGAAACAATTTTCCCACACACATCATTTTCATACTCACAGATTTGAGCTAAAATACCATCAATAATATGTATTTTCATTACAATTAATTTTATTGATTGCCTTTTACATTTTATATAATTTTTTTCTTTTTTAAAATTTTATTTATTTTATTTTTTAAAGACAGATTATACAAATGTAACATAAAAATAATAATATGCATTTTATACTCTTAATTTTGAGACATATTGAGTTGCTATTTAATCCACAAGCTCCATAAGACACATACATATATTCAAATTAAGTGGAAATTGGGATTATTTATTCACTTCCTGAACAATAATATTAAGATTATTTCTAATGTTTCTTTGGGAGACATAAAGTCAATCAATGGACAAAATTAAACTATACAGAGTGCACACTGAAAAAACTGTTGAAGTATAACCGTTATTTTAATGTCAAATTACATCATATTCATCAATGATCAAAGTCAATAATTTGAGTAATGTGACATAAACATACTCATGTTTAATTTAAAATATGCTCATAATGAAGCCATGGGCAAGACAAAACCAGCTTTGTGGGTGCCTGTTCCTATAACCTTTTCTTCTGAGCTTAAGTGCAGGCCATATAACCTAAGCATGCACAGAAAACACACCCTTGTCCTTTCAAGGACCTTTGAGACACCAGGAAAATAAATCATGCTCCTCAGAAACAAGGTTACCAGGATGAGGAAACATCAGAGACAGAAAAATGTTTGGGGTCCTTCAAAAAGGAAAATCTGGTTCATGGGCATATTTCTACCATATATGAACAGTTCTATAAACAATCAGAATATGCCATCCTGAATCCTTGGCACAGTTCTCACCTCCCTTTGTTTCCAACTGTGACAGTTTGAATGTGGTGAATCCCAAAAAAGATTATGTTTTGGAATTAATCCATTACTGTAGATGTGAGACCCTTTGATTGCATTAGATTCTGTGAAGGGACCTTGATTAGAACATCTGATTAGAACACTTTTGATTGGACTACATCAGTGAGGTGTGACACAGGTTGAGTTTTTGCCCTCTTGCTGAGTCTGGTATAAACAGAGACACAGAAAGAGAGAAACACACAGAAAAAAGGAAGCTGACATTTTGACCGAGCCATGTGAGAGAGAGGACTCAAGGATCTCTAGTAGCTGAAACTGAAACATGATTCACCCAACAACCTGGGCCCATGAGGCAGCTCAAGGCTGAAGAGACAAGCCATATGCCTGATAACCCACAGCTGAAGTCAGGAATAAAGTGGACCAGCTGAGACTGAGAGAGGGGGTGCAAAAAGAGACAAGCCCTACGCTTGGCTGCCCATGTCTGCACTCCAGGATTTGGTAGATTTCTGGAGGGGAAGGCAAGGATTTTTGCAGAAATCGGCTGTTATCCTGCCTCACATGTGGCAGGATACCAGGATCACCAGTAGCTGAATTTGGTGAGAAAAAAATTTCTGATGGTGCTTTGGAAATTTAACAGCCTCAGAATTGTGACCTGTTACCCCAAATAAAATTCCCATTAAAAAAGCCTAACCATTTCTGGATAAGTCCTGTCTTTTGAGGTTACAGTCCCCTTCCAGGAGCATGGAATATCTTTGTTGGTTTAGAGTCCCAAAATTAGGACAATATAAGAAAATTTAGCCATGGAGTTACACATATTAGAAAGTCTGGAAGGCACCTAAGTTGGGATATTTTGTAAGAAATTGTAACTATATTAATATATTTTTATTAAAGTATGTCAATCATACATGAACATGCATAAACAATAAGTGTACAGTAAAGATTGCAAACTTACAAAATGAACATGCATAACATCATACAGGGTTCTCATACATCATCCCTCCACCAACACCTTGCATTGTTGTGAAATATTTGTTACAAACTATGCAACAGCATCATCAAAATATTATTACTAACAATAGTCCCTATCTTACATTTGGTGTATTTTTCCCCCAACAAACCCTATTTTTAAAAAAATATATTTTTATTCCAAAGGTTGTGAACTTAAAAACCAATCATGCACATGTGTCGAATTCCCATACAACGCCCCTTCACCAACACACCACACAGTGGTGGAAAATTTGTTACAGATTATGAGATAATATCATCAGACTATTCCCACCAACCATGGTCCATAGTGTATATTTGGGACACTTTTTCCATACACCTCCATTATCAACACAGCACATCTTTGGCATCGATGCAAGAATATTATTGTATTACTGTTAACTACAGTCTATAGTTCACACCAATTGTGTTTCTGTGCTTATCCACATTCCTACCACCCTGCAATAGTGATGTACATCTGCTCTAGCTCACAGAAGGACACTCTTGCATTTGTACCTCCAACCAAAATTCTCATCCATCTCTGGATTCACTGTCTTATTCAGTCCCTAGATTATTCTTTACCTTTCTTTCAATTGACATTTATTTTCTCAGACTACAAGCATTCAGCCACAATCCCATTTATAAACCAGCTGCTACTCACTATAATGTGTTACCATCAACCCTATCCATTTGCACATTTTTACAGTCAAGTTAATTAAGACTTCTACATGCATTAAACATCAGTAGTTTTTCTCAACCCTCCTCTTATCTCCTAATAACCTATATCAACATTTAACTCCATGTGTTTATTCTTCATATCTGTTTCATATAAATGAGACTGTGCAATATTTGTCCTTTTGTGTCTGACTTACCTCGCTTAGTATGATGTATTCAAGATATGTTATCAAATGTGTACCAATTTAATTTCTTCTTACTGCAGCATAGTATTCCATCTTATGTATATACACATTTTGTTTATCCATTCATTGGTTGATAGACATTTGTGTTGTTTCTGTCTTTTGTCAATTTTGAATAATGCTGCTATGAACATCAGTGTGCAGATGTCTGTCTGTGTCATATTTTTTAGTTCTTCTGGATATAGTCCTAGTAGAGGAATTTCTGGATCATAAGGCAGTTCTATATTTAGCTTCCTGAGAACTACCAAACTGTCTTCCACAGTGGCTGTACCATTTACAATCCCACCAACAGTGATGAAATGTTCCTATTTCTCCACATGCTCTCTAGCACTTATTGTTGTTGTTGTTGTTTTTAATAATGGCCATTCTACGCCCTGTTACATGATATCTCGGTGGTGTGTTGATTTGCATTTCCCTAATAGCTAATGATTCATGTGCTTTTAGGCCATTTGTATTTCTTCTTTGGAGAAATATCTATTTAAAACTTTTGCCCATTTTTTAAATTGGATTGCTTGCACTTTTATTGTTGAATTGCATGATCTTTTTATATAGAATGGTAATCAAACCCTTATTGGATATATGGTTTCCAAATATTTTCTCCCATTGAATGGGCTGTCTTTTCATCTTTTTGATGAAGTCCTTTCCTTTGAGTCAAGAAATGTTTTAAGTTTGAGGAGGTCCCATTTATCCATGTTTTCTTTCGTTGCTCATGGTTTTGGTGTAAGATTAAGAATCTGCCATCTACCATCAGGTCTTGAAGATGTTTCCCTACATTATCTTCTAGGAGCTTTATGGTACTTGCTTTTATATTTAGGTCTTTGATCTATTTTGAGTTAGTTTTTGTATAAGGTGTAAGATAGAGGTCTTGTTTCTTTCTTTTGGCTATGGATATCCAGTTCTCCCAGTACCATTTGTTGAATAGACTGTTCTGTCTGAGCTGGGTGGGTTTGACAGGCTTGTCAAAAATCATGTGTCTATCTTTATGGCAATACCATGATGTATTTTACCATTGTAGCTAGGTAATATGATTTAAAGTCTGGAAGTGAGAGTCCTCCAACTTCACTTTTCCTTTTTAAGATGTTTCTGGCTATTTGGGGTCTCTTACCCTTCCAGATAAATTTGATAATTGTGTTTTCCATTCATTTTAAAAAATGCTAATGGAATTTTTATTGGTATTGCATTGAATTTGTGTATCAATTTGGATATAATTGACATCTTAATGATATTTAGTCTTCCAATCCATGAGCATGGAATGTTTTTCCATTATTTAGGTCTTTTTAAAGTTTCTTTTAGCAATGCATTAAATTTTCTGAATACAAGTGCTTTACATCCTTGGTTAAGTTTATTCCTAAATCTTTGATTCTTTTAATTGCTATAGTAAACAGAATTTTTTTCCTGACTTCCTCCTCAGATTGCTTATTACAATTGTATGTAAACACCACTGATTTTTGCATATTGATCTTGTATCCTGACAGTCTACTGAAATCAGTTCTTAGTTCTAGCAGCTTTGTTGTAGATTTTGGGGACTTTCTAAATATATGCACATATCATCTGTGAATAGTGAAAGTTTTATTTCTTCCCTTCTGATTTGGATGCCTTTTATTTCTTTTACTTGCCTAATTGCTCTAGCTAGAACATTTAG
>JAKSZT010000076.1:1515525-1557743 GCA_026826555.1 Tolypeutes matacus | reverse complement strand
CTAAATGTTCTAGCTAGAGCAATTAGGCAAGTAAAAGAAATAAAAGGCATCCAAATCAGAAGGGAAGAAATAAAACTTTCACTATTCACAGATGATATGTGCATATATTTAGAAAGTCCCCAAAATCTACAACAAAGCTGCTAGAACTAAGAACTGATTTCAGTAGACTGTCAGGATACAAGATCAATATGCAAAAATCAGTGGTGTTTACATACAATTGTAATAAGCAATCTGAGGAGGAAGTCAGGAAAAAAATTCTGTTTACTATAGCAATTAAAAGAATCAAAGATTTAGGAATAAACTTAACCAAGGATGTAAAGCACTTGTATTCAGAAAATTTAATGCATTGCTAAAAGAAACTTTAAAAAGACCTAAATAATTGGAAGAACATTCCATGCTCATGGATTGGAAGACTAAATATCATTAAGATGTCAATTATATCCAAATTGATACACAAATTCAATGCAATACCAATAAAAATTCTATTAGCATTTTTTAAAATGAATGGAAAACACAATTATCAAATTTATTTGGAAGGGTAAGAGACCCCAAATAGCCAGAAACATCTTAAAAAGGAAAAGTGAAGTTGGAGGACTCTCACTTCCAGACTTTAAATCATATTACCTAGCTACAATGGTAAAATACATCATGGTATTGACATAAAGATAGACACATAGACCAATGGAACAGAAATGATAGTTCAGAAACAGACCCTCACATCTATGGCCAAATGATTTTTGACAAGCCTGTCAAACCCACCCAGCTCAGACAGAACAGTCTATTCAACAAATGGTACTGGGAGAACTGGATATCCATAGCCAAAAGAAAGAAACAAGACCTCTATCTTACACTTTATACAAAAAATAACTCAAAATAGATCAAAGACCTAAATATAAAAGCAAGTACCATAAAGCTCCCAGAAGATAATGTAGGGAAACATCTTCAAGACCTGATGGTAGATGGCAGATTCTTAATCTTACACCAAAACCATGAGCAACAAAAGAAAACATGGATAAATGGGACCTCCTCAAACTTAAAATATTTCTTGACTCAAAGGAAAGGACTTCATCAAAAAGATGAAAAGACAGCCCATTCAATGGGAGAAAATATTTGGAAACCATATATCCAATAAGGGTTTGATTACCATTCTATATAAAGAGATCATGCAATTCAACAATAAAAGAGCAAGCAATCCAATTTAAAAAATGGGCAAAATAGATATTTCTCCAAAGAAGAAATACAAATGGCCAAAAACACATGAATCATTAGCTATTAGGGAAATGCAAATCAACACACCACCGAGATATCATCTAACAGGGCGTAGAATGGCCATTATTAAAAAACAACAACAACAACAATAAGTTCTGGAGAGCATGTGGAGAAATAGGAATATTTCATCACTGTTGGTGGGATTGTAAATGGTATAGCCACTGTGGAAGACAGTTTGGTAGTTCTCAGGAAGCTAAATATAGAACTGCCTTATGATCCAGAAATTCCTCTTCTAGGACTATTTCCAGAAGAACTAAAAAATATGACACAGACAGACATCTGCACACTGATGTTCATAGCAGCATTATTCAAAATTGACAAAAGACAGAAACAACACAAATGTCTATCAACCAATGAATGGATAAACAAAATGTGTATATACATAAGATGGAATACTATGCTGCAGTAAGAAGAAATTAAATTGGTACACATTTGATAACATATCTTGAATACATCATACTAAGCGAGGTAAGTCAGACACAAAAGGACAAATATTGCACAGTCTCATTTATATGAAACAGATATGAAGAATAAACACATGGAGTTAAATGTTGATATAGGTTATTAGGAGATAAGAGGAGGGTTGAGAAAAACTACTGATGTTTAATGCATGTAGAAGTCTTAATTAATTTGACTGGTAAAATGTGCAAATGGATAGAGTTGATGGTAACACATTATAGTGAGTAGCAGCTGTTTTATAAATGGGATTGTGGCTGAATGCTTGTAGTCTGGGAAAATAAATGTCAATTGAAAGAAAGGTAAAGAATAATCTAGGGACTGAATAAGACAGTGAATCCAGAGATGGATGAGAATTTTGGTTGGAGGTACAAATGCAAGAGTGTCCTTCTGTGAGCTAGAGCAGATGTACATCACTATTGCAGGGTGGTAGGAATGTGGATAAGCACAGAAACACAATTGGTGTGAACTATAGACTGTGGTTAACAGTAATACTATAATATTCTTGCATCGATGCCAAAGATGTACTGTGTTGATAATGGAGGTGTATGGAAAAAGTGTGCCAAATATACACTATGGACCATGGTTGGTGGGAATAGTCTGATGATATTATCTCATAATCTGTAACAAATTTTCCACCACTGTGTGGTGTGTTGGTGAAGGGGCGTTGTATGGGAATTCGACACATGTGCATGATTGGTTTTTAAGTTCACAACCTTTGGAATAAAAATATATTTTTTTAAAAATAGGGTTTGTTGGGGGAAAAATACACCAAATGTAAGATAGGGACTATTGTTAATAATAATATTTTGATGATGCTCTTGCATAGTTTGTAACAAATGTTTCACAACAATGCAAGGTGTTGGTGGAGGGGTGATGTATGAGAACCCTGTATGATGTTATGCATGTTCATTTTGTAAGTTTGCAATCTTTACTGTACACTTATTGTTTATGCATGTTCATGTATGATTGACATACTTTAATAAAAATATATTAACATAGTTACAATTTCTTACAAAATATCGCAACTTAGGTACCTTCCAGACTTTCTAATATGTGTAACTCCATGGCTAAATTCTCTTATATTGTCCTAATTTTGGGACTCTAAACCAACAAAGATATTCCATGCTCCTGGAAGGGGACTGTAACCTCAAAAGACAGGACTTATCCAGAAATGGTTAGGCTTTTTTAATGGGAATTTTATTTGGGGTAACAGGTCACAATTCTGAGGCTGTTAAATTTCCAAAGCACCATCAGAAATTTTTTTCTCACCAAATTCAGCTACTGGTGATCCTGGTATCCTGCCACATGCGAGGCAGGATGACAGCCGATTTCTGCAAAAATCCTTGCCTTCCCCTCCAGAAATCTACCAAATCCTGGAGCGCAGACATGGGCAGCCAAGCATAGGGCTTGTCTCTTTTTGCACCCCCTCTCTCAGTCTCAGCTGGTCCACTTTCTTCCTGACTTCAGCTGTGGGTTATCAGGCATATGGCTTGTCTCTTCAGCCTTGAGCTGCCTCGTGGGCCCAGGTTGTTGGGTGAATCATGTTTCAGTTTCAACTACTAGAGATCCTTGAGTCCTCTCTCTCACATGGCTCGGTCAAAATGTCAGCTTCCTTTTTTCTGTGTGTTTCTCTCTTTCTGTGTCTCTGTTTATACCAGACTCAGCAAGAGGGCAAAAACTCAACCTGTGTCACACTTCACTGATGTAGTCCAATCAAAAGTGTTCTAATCAGGTGTTCTAATCAAGGTCCCTTCACAGAATCTAATGCAATCAAAAGGTCTCACATCTACAGTAATGGATTAGTTCCAAAACATAATCTTTTTTGGGATTCACCACATTCAAACTGTCACAGTTGGAAACAAAGGGAGGTGAGAACAGTGCCAAGGATTCAGGATGGCATACTCTGATTGTTTATAGAACTGTTCATATATGGTAGAAATATGCCCATGAACCAGATTTTCCTTTTTGAAGGACCTCAAACATTTTTCTGTCTCTGATGTTTCCTCATCCTGGTAACCTTGTTTCTGAGGAGCATGATTTATGTTCCTTGTGTCTCAAAGGTCCTTGAAAGGACAAGGGTGTGTTTTCTGTGCATGCTTAGGTTATATGGTCTGCACTTAAGCTCAGAAGAAAAGGTTATAGGAACAGGCACCCACAAAGCTGGTTTTGTCTTGCCCAAGGCTTCATTATGAGCATATTTTAAATTAAACATGAGTATGTTTATGTCACATTACTCAAATTATTGACTTTGATCATTGATGAATATGATGTAATTTGACATTAAAATAACGGTTATACTTCAACAGTTTTTTCAGTATGCACTCTGTATAGTTTAATTTTGTGCATTGATTGACTTTATGTCTCCCAAAAAAACATTAGAAATAATCTTAATATTATTGTTCAGGAAGTGATTAAATAATCCCAATTTCCAGTTAATTTGAATATATGTATGTGTCTTATGGAGCTTGTGGATTAAATAGCAACTAAATATGTCTCAAAATTAAGAGTATAAAATGCATATTATTATTTTTATGTTACATTTGTATAATCTAAGTGTCTTTAAAAAATAAAATAAATAAAATTTTAAAAAAGAAAAAAATTATATAAAATGTAAAAGGCGATCAATAAAATTAATTGTAATGAAAATACATATTATTGATGGTATTTTAGCTCAAATCTGTGAGTATGGAAATGATGTGTGTAGGAAAATTGTTTCCATTGGACATGGAAACGGGACTCTAATATTTTACACAAAGAAATGTAGCCTTTTAACACTCTTTCATAAAATGTGAAAAACAATGAAACAATCATTTATTATCTCTGTATTCCCAGAACCTAAGTTTGAGCCTAACACATAATAAACTTCAAAATATAATAATCAAATGTTTAAATTGTAGGGATTCTAATTATGATTATGATCAAGTTTTTGTTGTCAGTGAGTGTAAAGACAAATCTGACATCAGTTTTGATGATGTTTTCTGTTGTCAGTGAGTGTAAAGACAAATATGACATCTATTTTGATGTAGTTTCATCTATACCTCAGTCTCATAAAGAACATCACAATGAAGTGTTCATATTTTCCTTAAGTTTAAAGAAAAACCCACTTGTTCACAGCATGATTTGTTGCCACTTAGTGATTGCCAACCTCTCTTATTCCAATTTTATGTTTCTTCTCCTTATGAAGTTATAAGATATTGTGAAGAAGTACATTGTTCTATATCTTCTTCTCTGATTTCTCTATTACTAAGTTTAAATTCTGTGCTAATTTGGAATATTGCTCAGCCCTTGGTGTTTTGAGAACACCAATCTCCACAGTGCCCTCTTTGACTATTCCATCAACTAATCCCCCTGAGCATGTAAAAGTAAGGCTAGCCTGAATAAAATTACTACTGCACAAAATCATATTATGTTGTTCCTCGAACTTGCAAAGGCATTACAATAGCTTGCTCTTTCAACCTACTTTATTTCATTTCAATAATCATGATAATATTTACTTAAGTGGAAATGGAATATAGAAGAATCAACTGTTCTTAGAGAAATTTGGTTGGATATGTGGAAATGGGTTGATATAACCCTTTCTTGTGAGCATTGTAGAGGAGCTTGTGGACATGTTCTTTATTTTCAATATATTGGATATTTGCTAATAAATTTAAGATGACAGGAGTGGAGCAGGATACGTGGACTTTCGAAAAGTCCTCAAACTTTTAAGTTTAAACAAATTAAATGAGCCATTAGAGATGAGCTTGGACTAAACCAGTCATCTTTACCATAAAAGTAAGTACATACTTCTGTTGATTTTTTTTAGGAACATAGTTTTGATTTTAATAGGGTGTTGTATAGGAATTCTGCACATGTGCATGATTGTTTTGTAAGTTCACAATTTCTGTAATAAAAATATATATTTAAAAATAATAATAAGGTGGGTTGAGGGAAAAATAAACCAAATGTAAGATACGGACTATAATTAGTAGTAAGATTTTGATGATATTCTTTCATAATTTGTAACAAATCTCTCACAACAATGCAAGGTGTTGGTGGTAGGTTGATGTATAGGATCCCTGTATGATGTATGCATATTTGTTTTGTAAGTTCACAACTTTTACTGTACACTTGTTATTTCTGTATGTTCATATATGAATGATATAAAAAATAATAATAATAGGGTGAATTGGGGAAAAAATACACCAAATGTAAGATACTTTGGTTAGGAGTAATATTTTGAGGATGCTCTTTCATCATTGTGAAACAAAAATGTTTTATAACAATGCAATGTATTGGTGGTGCGGTGAGGTATGAGAGCCGTATATGATGTTATGCATGTTTGTTTTATAAGTTCAGAACTTTTACTATACACTTATTGTTTATGTATGTTTATGTATGAGTGATATATGTCAATAAATTTTTTAAATAAATAAAAAAAATAGTGTATTATTTGATTTGTAGAAGTAATCTCAATTGTGCACATAAAAATCAAATTATACTAAAAATTATGAAATGAATAAATGCTAGGAAAAATTATCTAATACATTTTAATAGTTTAGATTAACTGTCTTCCTTTCTATAGGATGAACACTTTGTGATTGATTTGACTATATGATTTGCTGTGGTCTAGTCTAGATATGTCTTAATAATCATTTGTTACTTTACTGGTATGCGGAAACCATGGAATCAGTTTTGTACAAGATTCAAAACAATTTACTTAATGTATTGTAACACTGAGCAGATATAAATTATGTATTGAGTTTTACACAATGTTTATTTTACACATAGTGAAGGTTATCATGGATCATTTAATGGCAAAAGACAAAGAACATATCATATGACCACAAAGAGACTAAACCATGGGAAATGGCAATATGTCTTCGCAGGAATTTTGTAGGCAAAAATTTCTGGATAATTTGGTTCACATAATAAATTAACTATCAAATCCTGAGAAAATATTCCAATTTGTAAGCTATGCAACCTCTGAAAAATACAGGGACCAAATGAGACATTACAGACTCAGGAAAGCTATCTGGATATTTTAAGTATTTTACATAATGACCTTAGATTAAGCACACCTAAGTCTTCTATGTGAAATAACTTTAAACTTGAACAACCAAGTATACAAATCCTTTATAACAGCAGAAATGTCAGGAGCACAAAAGAAATGGAAAAAATAAACAACAATTCTTTGCCTCATCAAAACGTACTTTGACTACTTAGGAACCCCCATTCATCACTCCTCAAGAAAAGAATGGTTATTATTATGGAGAAGTAGTACTTCATTCTGGAAAGAGAATTAGTAAAAACACTTGCAGTTTACAAAAAAAAACTAGGTCTTAAATAAAAGTACCACTTCACGTTTCAGAGAGAAGACTCTTCTATGTAGGTGGTAAGTAAAATATATTCAAGAAGAGCACATTTACAAACTTACAAAAGACCATTAAAACAGAATATTATTTAAAATTATAATGTCTTGTGTACAAACATAAGGTAGAAACACCTTCTAGCCATTAAACATCTCTGTTTATTATCTAAGCAAGTCACTCTACCACATGGACAACTGTGTTTTCTCAAACAATATTAAAGGTTAAATTGGGGGAAAGGAAATAAATGCTAATTCAAAATAGAGAAGTAAAAAACATGTTGATGAAAATAAAAACTCAAAGAGCATTGATTCCCAAGGTATGCTGGGGAGTAAATTCACAGAATTTTACGTTAAAAGATTTTCATCTCAGATCTTAATCTCTTTTTTCCCTCTTTTTTTTCAGAGAATATATTGAAACATTCAGAGCACAGAGATTTATATTGACATACATGAGATACTATGAAGAAATACAGGAATAATTAATTTGGGAAGTAAGGTAAAAATAGAGTTTATTAAAAACATTTTGTTTCTATGTACTAGAAAGTCATTTTTGTTTAAAAGTAAAAGGCAATGATATATATTTTTAAAAAGTATTTTAAACTGTTTATTCAAATGAGAACTTTCTTATTTCTTCACCTATTTCACAGAAAAAAAAAGAATATACCATAAAAAAGAAAGAGAATAATGAGAAATAATGTATCAGTAACTGAGTTTATTCTTCTGGGATTAACAAATGACCCAAATTGGCAGGTTGTACTTTTTGCATTTCTTCTTCTTACGTACATGTTAAGCATGACTGGGAACCTCATCATCATCACCCTCACCTTCTCAGATTCTAACCTCCAGACGCCCATGTATTTCTTCCTTCGGAACTTCTCATTCCTAGAAATATCATTCACTTCTGTCTGCATTCCCAGATTCCTTGTCACCATTGTGACAGGGGACAGAACCATTTCTTACAATGGCTGTGTGATTCAGCTATTTTTTTTCATTTTCCTGGGGGTGACTGAGTTTTACCTTTTGTCTGCCATGTCCTATGACCGCTACGTGGCCATCTGCAAACCCCTGCATTACACAACCATCATGAGCAGCAGGGTCTGCACTCTGCTTGTCTTTAGCTCTTGGCTGGCAGGATTCCTGATCATCTTCCCACCAATAATCCTGCTGCTGCAGTTGGATTTCTGTGCCTCCAATATAATTGATCATTTTATCTGTGACTCTTCCCCAATTCTGCAGCTTTCTTGCACAAACACGAAAGTTCTAGAACTCATGGCATTTTCTTTAGCTGTGGTGACACTCATGGTCACTTTGACGCTAGTTATTCTCTCCTATGCATATATCATCAATACCATCCTGAGGATTCCTTCCACTAGTCAAAGGAAAAAAGCCTTTTCCACTTGTTCCTCCCACATGATAGTTGTCTCCCTCTCTTATGGCAGCTGCATCTTCATGTACATTAAACCTTCTGCAAGGGAAAGAGTCTCTTTAAGTAAAGGAGTAGCTGTGCTCAATACCTCAGTAGCCCCCCTTTTGAATCCCTTCATTTATACATTAAGGAATCAGCAAGTAAAGCAAGCCTTCAAGAACATGGTACAGAGGATGGCATTTTCTTCAAAATGATGAAATCTGCTTATATTAAATTTTTTTTCCTTGAAGACAAAACTGAGTGATGAACTTTCGGCTCTTTCCTATATAAATCTTTTCTAAATACCTCATTTCACTCCTTCAGTCAGATTTATTTATATAAGAACACCTCAATTTTCTAATTAGCCTAAAAACTAGGTCTTAACTATTTTACGCACATATACAATGCTTGATTTCTCACCTGTATATCTAAATTTTAGGTAAACCAGTAATCTCCCCTGTTTCTCAAATCAAGGAAAAGTAGATTATGAAATCAATCTGTAAAACAGAGGGTGCTACAAATTACGAAGCTTACTATGAACCACATAAAAATATGTATTATATGAAATAAATAAAAATACATATCTTAATATCTCTAAAATACATTCTCTGGTGTCAATGGGAAAATTATTTTATAAAATTAAACCTACTATTAAAATTTTATTACTTATTAATAATTGATTTTATTGATATATGCATTTAAAATATGTGATATTAAATAGAATGTTAA
This sequence comes from Tolypeutes matacus, assembly GCA_026826555.1. Lineage (NCBI taxonomy): Eukaryota > Metazoa > Chordata > Mammalia > Cingulata > Chlamyphoridae > Tolypeutes > Tolypeutes matacus. Next base: position 1,548,531 of record JAKSZT010000076.1, on the reverse strand, counting down.
GATAACATGTGTTGTCAGAATTGCTCTCTGTGTTATACCCCACATGAGGATATATTGATTTAGTGTTAGTTTTCCTAGACAACAATAGCAAAGTTTTAGTGCAATAGAAAAGATATTTACTTTACAATTTTCCTTTGACAATATTTCCTAAAAATTGATAATTTAACTAATGATTTCCCTATTTCTGCCATTCACATTTGACATGGAAAACCATGGTCTCTCTCTAATGGCATGAAAAAACTTATATTTTGTGTTCAGATTCTTTTAATGGATAAAAATAGTATTTTCTATTGATGTGAAGAAATGACAGAATCAGAATAAGAATGTTATGAGGTACTTTTTCTCTAGAGTGATCTTTGAAATGAAAGATAAATTATGTATTTCTTACTTCTCCTTTATTACTAAATATATAATACTGTCTTTATCTTTTCATTATCTCTTTCACAGAAATTTTCCCTCCCCTTCCTGCATATCCAAGAAAACGACATTTGAGTAGTGATAAATGTGTTCAAGTCTATTTCTATAGTTAATGAGTCCCTCAACTCCAATGTATCATTAAGAAAATGGGTTGTCTTGGGACAGTAACTATAAGTCTAAATAGACACAAGTGGATTTGACTTTTGGTTTCTTGATTTTTCAGTCTGGTCTGACAATCTATGGTAATGTAAAGTACTCTAGGTGTTTTCTAAGTTACTGACAGAAGTACTGTTTCTTATTGCTCATAGAAGAGATGTCCTAAAGTACTTATGCATTTCTTACCATTGTGATTTCATACAATGTTCTTCATTTTATTTCAACCAGAATCTTACATAATATCAATACAAAATGAACATTAAATAATTATTTTATTGACTATGAGTTCCTTATTTGAAAACACTTTTAAAGACATGGAGCAATACAAGTTTTTTTTGATGATTATGACCAGCAACCATAAGTGCAAAAATGAAAACCAGGATTGTAGAAAAACTCCATACAATTGTTAATTAAGTGAATATACACATGATTTATGATAGGATAGATAGATGGATGATATAGTCAGAGAATAGGTAGAAAGAGGGATAAAGTAGGTAGATAGTGGAAAATAAAATGGTAAGAGGAAGTCAATCCTCTTAATCAACAGAAAGTTACTGAAGAAGTGGAATCTAATAGTCAATAAGAGTAAAGATGTAAATATCACTTTAAATCTTTCCAAAAGTAAAATTGTCAGGTGCTAAGGTGAAATATAATATTACTTTAAATTATTGTGAAACAATGAAGCTTTGACTGCAATGACATGTGGGAGGTCATATGTTTTACAGACTTTGCAATCAACAATTTAATATTTATGTATACACTGTAATATTTCAAAATTAATTTTCTTTTACAATGAGAAAAATTACATTCATGTAATAAGCAGACAAAATACATCTGTACCATTAATTTTTTCTTAATCACATTACAATTATTGTGACATTGTTTCTCAGCAATTAGTATCAAAAACAGTCATTTACTTTCATGGGTGAATAAGCATCTTGACAAGTTAATTTTCACAAATATAAATTTGAAGCTTGACCAAGAATGAAAATTTCTTAACCTTACTAAGAATTAGAACCTCATTCATACTAATTCCCATGCAGCCTCATTCATGCTTTGGATATTACAAAATGTTCTCAAGAGAGTAATAATCACTCATGAATCACTGAATCATTGAATTCCTTAGGATCATAATAAAAGATGATGATTGGATAAAGAAAAATTGTAATCACTAAGAGCTTATTGATCTTAAAATCTAAATATAACTCACCCAGTCAGGTCATTTTGGAAGTGCATTGCCTTTGGTCTTACATATTTCAAATACTCAGAATGAAAAGTGAACCAAATGAATAAAGAATTTAAGTACAATAGGGAAAAAATGCTATAGTTTTTTATAGACTCAAAATATTTCTACTTTGACTGTAGCCACGTGGCTTGCACTTAAAATAAAATCCTCTAAGCAAGGATAGAGAAATTGCCTAAACATTTTTCTAACATACTACTCATTTGTGTTTCTGTAAAAAGCAAGTCACATTTGCCTTCTATAAGAAAACAATACCTCTTGGGGCAATGGTATTATCCAATTATCTCTAAATACTTTTCATATTTTCCATTTGGTTTCATAAGATTCAGTTATTTTTCTTTACCTTTAATTCAGAGAAAACTAAAGAAGACATTAAAATACAGTCATTGAGGAGCCTATTCTATCTTCTATTCCTCTTTATATTGAAACCATTAATGCAATTGAACATATGAAAAAAGAAATGGAAATGGAAAGGGCAAGATCAAAGTTACCTAAGAACACAGAAAGGCTATTAATTTTTGTTGTGAATAAGGCTTTTGGTTCCATACTCAATTATAATTGATCATCTGAGATTGCATTTCAGTGCATATTAGAATAAGAAGAGTCTTTACACCTCTTTTATGTGGAAAAAATACTATTAGGCAAAGCTCTATATGAAAAAGATTACTGTTAGGAACTATGCATAAAGAAGTAGATATTATAGCATATTTGAATTACTTAATTTTTCCTCCTGTTATTTTTACTAGGGAATGATAAAGAAGCATTCAAGATATTATCTTAAGGAATTCATTTTTATGTGGTTGAGTGATTTATGTTTTATGCAGAGTTTCCAGTGAGGGCTAAAATCTCTGAGATGAAAGGTATATGCAGTCTGAATAAGGTCCAACTATATATCATTTGCCACATTTCTTGAATCTACAAATCTAATAGCTTTTTTTTTTCATTAAATGAATGAACATATGAATGAAAGCTTAGAAGGCCATTGGTTCTGCTAATAGCACCAATAGACTGTTCAATTTTAGATCCATCATCTTGTCTCCAGTTGCCATATTACACTCGTAACTGCTATTTGCTCTGTTACTGTCGTTCTTTCAAAATATACAGAATCAAAAAAAAAAAAAAAAAAGTGGAAAAAAAACCATAAATTTACTTACACAAATTTTATTTTATTTTATTTTTTTAAGATTTTATTTATTTATTCATTTATCCCCGCCTTGCTGCTTGTGCTCGCTGGGTCAGCTAACCACGCCGTGTGGGCGGGCTTGCCTTCACCAGGAGGCCCCGGGAACCAAACCCAGGGGAGCCCTACTGATTAAGCCACAGCCGCTTCCCCGACAAATTTTAGAAAGTACCAACATTTTAACACTCCACTAGTTAGTAAGTGAATAAAAAAAGGAAATAATTAAAATATTAGAAATAAATTCTCCAGTGGTTCCTATACATTAGACATATACCAGGTGCATATATGTAAATACATATATATACACAAATTATATATAAATTAAAATATATGTTTCTATATGTGTATAGAAACATATATATATTCTATATGTATATCTATAAATCTATTTATTTTTCTATATATACACACAGAATAAAAAACAAATTAAAACTTGAATTGAATGCTGTGGCGCAATTTGGAGGCAGTATGATTACATGCATGTATTTTTGAGAAAAATGGAAGTTCTTAGTAGAATGGTTCTTTACTTCTTAATGAGGAGGGAACCACTCATCTGTATATATAGGGGTCAGACATTGGCTACATATAATAACCACACAAGTACTCTACTTACCCAATGCTGAACACTAACATTAAAATTTATTTTCCTCAATGCAAAAAAAATAATTATTTGAATCACTTCAAAGTGCGAACCTGGGTTTTTGTACTACAGTGATATTCCTAGAAGGGTTTTAAGAAATGAGAAAAATAACTCTGGTCACAACACAGCAATAGACTGAAGAAAGATCAGGTAATTGCAGCATCCGGTCAAAAAATGGTGTGATCTACAACTAAGACCTTTAGTATTAGGAGATGGAAAAATCAAGAAATAAGAAGACATTTTCAATAAATTTGAAATTTTCTTGGAGTGAGGGTGCTCAAAAAAATGAAACCATGAAGAAAAAGAGAGAAACCAAAGACTCCCAGGAATGTCACATTTTTTTAATATGAGGCCTCAGAGAAGACAAGGAGTGGAAGTAGACTAGCAAATAGATGGTATAGAAAGGCAGTGAAAACAGGGCAGTTTCTGTCCATAGTCAATTTTAGGACAGGGAATTAACAAGATATGAAGAACAGGAAGTCATTGAATAATGGCGATCATAGACAACTGAGACAACCTGTCCTTCTAATAAGATGTCTTCTCTTTCCTCTGTTTTACAATGGGTGTCATTTGGAGGATGACATAAATTAAAGGAAATTGGTTAATGGTAAATAGATGAAAGGGTTTTCTTAGGCATAAATAAAATTGGAGAAACATGGTGACCTTTGAATTGCAGTTACCACATCATATTTCTTGACTCCAGTAAGGCATTTAATATAAATTTGGAAAAAAAAAAGCTGGCTGATTCTGCAAGCTATATGAGTATTTGTCTTATTTTAATGTTCTCCGGAAACCAAAGAGCCATAATTCTTTAAAAAGTGCTTCTTAGAATTAGTAATGGATAGTATTATGGTATTAAGAGTGTTTTTTAAATTTGGGTCACCTTTGCCTTTTTTTAGTGAAATGGTGTAAAACATAAGGGTACAAAGCACATATGCTGAAGCAAGACCTCTATTATACACTCTGACATGAGTAGCTGTGGAATCCTGAAAAAGTTACTTACCAGATGATCTTGGGACATTTGTTAAAAGAGGAAGCAAGAAAATACAAAAGATCAAAATAGCAAATCAAAATAAATTGTGATATGTTAAAAATGCATCTTAAAATATTATATTAGTTCTCTAAAACATGCTCTAAAAACAAATAACATATTTAGCTAATAAGACAACAAATGATATATAATGGAATCATAAAAAATACTCAAAGACTAAAAAAGCAGAAAAATCTGCTTATTGCAAATGATAAAATAATAACTATGTCAAGAGGATGTAACAACCCTGAATATTTATGTATGTAGTAGTAGAAATTAAAAATACATGAAAAAAAGAACTGCAAGGAGAAATAATAAAATCCACAATTATTAGAGGCTTCAATATCCTCTCTCAATAATTTATAGAAATAGTTTTAGTAACCACTGAGGATATAAAAGTCTTGAAAAGCCCTACCGACCAGATGACCTAATAGACAATTTTAGAAGTTTCCTCCTAGTATTTGCAGAATATACATTATTTCAAAGTACACAGAAATTATTGTCGAGATAGACTGTATTCTGGACCACACATACATGTAAAAAAAAAAAAAACCCTCAATAAATTTAAAGGAATCAAGTCATATATAGTATGTTTGAACACAACATAATCTAATGAGAAATCAAAGATATCTAGAAAAGTTCTATTAAATGGGTACCTAACACATCTCTATATAACCGTGGGTCAAAGAATAAAGAAAGAGAAATATTAAAATGAAGTTTGATCTAAATGAAAGAAAAATTTAAAAACATAAAAATTTCAACACTGTCATTCAAGCAGTACTAAGAAAGAAATTTAAAGGCTTAAAATAATGCTAGAAAAGAATGTCTTAAATCAATAACTTCAGTTTCATCCCGGTAAAGTAGAAAATTAGAAGAGCGAACTTGACTCAGAATATTAGATGGAAGGAAATAAACAGTGTGTAAATAAAATAGAATGGAGAAAAGTAAATCAGAAAATATTAATGAAATTAAAACCTGGTTCTATAAGAAGAAAATTAAATTTGATAACATTCCAGCCAGTTCCTCTGAGTTGATAAGGAAAAATAGATAGAAGATACAAATTAACAATATCAGGAATGAGAAAGGAGACATCATTGATATTCATCAAATATTAAAGGAACACCCATAGGTTTTTTAAAGAACCTTAAGTCAATCAAGTCAGTAGCATAAAGGATATGGAAAAATTCTTTGAAATATACAAACTATAAAAGTTCACTCAAGATTAAATAGTTATATAATATCTACTGTGAAAATTAAAATTATACCTAAGTTTTCTAAAGGAAAGCTTGGAGTCTACTGTTGAATTCAACCAAATATTTAAGAAAACAATAATACCAATTGTACAAGAACCCTTCTAGAAAATTTTATAGCAGGGAACACTACTCAAATAATCCTATGAGGACAGTATTTTCTGAGACCAAAACCAGAAAATGACATTGTTAGGGGAAAAAAAGAAGTTACCTTTGTAAAAAGCAAGTAAAGTCAATAATATATTAAAACCTAATGAACCATAGTTAAATAGAGCTTATCTCAATAGATTCAACAAAAGTGATTGAACAAGTCCAACATGCATACCTGAAAAAATACTCTGAGCAAAATAGATTTGATAAATGGTAAATATCAAATGGTAAATACCAGAGTAAATCAATGGTAAAGAAAAGTAAAAGACACTACAGTTAAAATCTTACTTTATGGTAAAATCTTTGATATTTTCACCTTTAAAAATATGTAAGACCAGGAGGCCTTCTCTTGCTACTGCTATTTAACATTTCACTTTAGGTACTAACCTGTATGGTCAGGAAAGAAAAAGAAATAACCTACACTGAATTGGAAAAGAAGTAAAACTGATTTTATTCGCAGACAATGTAAATGTCCACAGAGAAAACCCTCTGAATTTCTGGTTTCAGCTCCAACATGAAAAGAGATTGTAAATCAATATTCTTGCTTCACAAAAAGAAAAAGGTAAAATCAATGACTTTATGGATTCATCAGAGAAGTGAAATCACAGGGCAAAGCAGCTCCCTGAAATCTGTAGAAGCAGGACAGTCTAGAAAGGCACAGTTGAAATGTGCTTACCTGGAGCAGAAGCCACTGGATGTACATATTTGTAGGAACAATTTAATGACAGTTTGTCAAATTGCTGGATGCTGAGTGTGGACTGTTATGAGAGTGAAAAACTCTTGAGGGTCACAACCAAAGTTGGCCCCAAATTCATAGATTGTACCTACAGGAAACCACCAGATTCTCAGGGTAGAAACCTCAGAAGGTCTCCTCCTGGTTCTGGCATGAGTGGGGTAGAATAACTATTCTGAAGCATACCCAGGGTACTCTTCATAGCAAAGGCCTACATACTCAAGGAAAATATTTTACCAGAGTCTTATCCAATATGGGAGAAGGGCATTACTTACATGCTAGTTCCATTCAAATTCCTGTCTCACCTAAGGGCAGAGGGGGAAATTTAAACACTTAAAAATGCTCAGGAATACAGTCCATAGAAAGTTTGAGATTTAATCATGAGATTACAGATTGCTGCCCCTCAGCACATTTGTCATCTCACCAACAGGCTACAGAGGGTCACAGATGAACGTGTTGCAAGGAAAAGACTCTGAGGAGGAATATTCGGACAACCAATATGAAGAGGTGAGACAAAAGCAAGGACACTAGAGGAATATTAAGCTTCTGGCGCATACACTACACTACAGGAAACATTAAACCCAGCCCAACTCCTATCCAGGTTATCCTATGCTTACACTAATGGAGTATTTGCAAAATTTACTCTTACCCAACAATTCATGTGTGTTTTTCAGTAGAAAATTATAATGCATGCAAGAACTCAAGGAAAACATGGCATAAAAAGCCAAGGCAATCACATAAAACAGATACAGAAGACAAACATGTTGGAAATATAAGGCAAGGAATGTAAAATAGCTATGATTTATAAATTAAGGGCTCTAGTGGAAAAAGCAGACAAAATGCAAGAATCTATGGGTAATGTAAGCAAAGAAATGGAAACTCTAAGCAAGAATCAAAAGTAAATGTCAGAGAGAGGAGGGGGCAAGATGGTGGCAGAGTAAGGAGCTCCAGGTGTCAGCTTTTCCTGCAGGGGAGTTAGTGATTACCCAGAGCTATCTTAAGCACCTGTTTTGTTGGGGGGGGTGGCGGGCAAAAGGCAAGAAGAGCATCCTGCAACATTCTTGAAGAAATGGTAGAAGGAGACTGTCTATCTGCAGTGAATATTTGTGAATAGATAACTCCACATCGCAGAGGCTGGTGATCATCCTCCACTGGCAGTGCAAGATACCTTGGGAGCTATTTCGTGGCTGGATTTGGAAACTTTATTTCCCAAAAATGGGGGAGGAAGAGATGGTCAGGCACTAACTTCAGCTACTGATTAGTGATTTCCGCTGGATAAAGTATAATCCTAAGAACAGCTAAAGTTTGAAACTGTCCAAGTTGGAAAGAGGCCAGTAGCCACCATTTAAACTCTGTCGCCTGGCATGAAGGAAGCAAGGTTGACTGAAAATCACAGTGATGGTAGGACTGGCTTCTTTCCACCCAGATCAGATTACAGCTCTAACCTAAGCTCCAGCCCCACCTTTGGCAGGGAGGAAGATGGGGGTGGGGGAGACATGCACTGGCCACTCTGGGCAACTGCAGGTGCTTTCGACAAGCACAAATGGATTTGTTGAGAACCTTCGATTCATTCCTATCCCCTCCCCAATAGGATAGGAGGGGAATGGTGTTTCTTCAGCCTTTCTGGGTGTAGGCACTTTTAGCACAGACTGGATAATTGGACCTCTGTAGCTCCGTCCCTGACCACCAATAGGATAGGAGTGGAGTTGTGTTCCCTCACTCTTTCTGGGCAACTACAGGCCCTTTTGGCCTGCATGAACTGTACTGCTGGGTACCTGTGGCTCCACCCCCAACCACGATAGTACAAGATGAAGGCAGTGCCTCGCAAGCCTATCTGGGCAACTGCAGATGATTTCAACACACACAGATGGGTCTGTTGGGTGCCTGTGGTTCCATTCCCACACCTAAAAGGGCAGACGGGACAGTATTTCTTCAGCCACTCAGAGCAACTGCCGGTACTTACTCCACTTGCATTAGATAGTTGGGCATTCCAGAGGGCAAGGAATCCAGAATAGCCAGAAACATCTTAAAAAGGAAAAACGAAGTTGGAGGACTCTCACTTTCAGACTTTAAATCATATTATGTAGCTACAGTGGTAAAAACAGCATGGTACTGGCATAAAGATTGACACATAGACCAATGGAAGCAAACTGATGGTTCAGAAACATGACCTCACATCTACGGTCAAGTGATTTTTGACAAAGCTGTCAAATCTACCCAGCTGGCACAGAACAGTGTATTCAATAAATGCTGCTGGGAGAACTTGATGTCCATATCAAGAGAGAGAGAGGATCCCTACCTCACACCTTATACAAAAATTAACTCAAAATGGATAAAAGACCTAAGTATAAAATCTACAGCCGTAAAGTTCCTAGAAAAAATGTAGAGAAACAATTTCAAGACCTGGTGGTAGGTGGTGGATTCTTAAACTTTACACTAAAAGTATGAGCAAAAAAGAAAATATGGATATATGGGACCTCCTCAAACTGAAACAATTTTGTGAATCAAAGCACTTCAAGAAAGTGAAAAAGCAGCTCATTCAGTGGGAGAAAATATTTGGAAGCCACATATCTGATAAGGGTTTTGTTTACATTCTATGTAAAGAAATCATACAACTCAATAATGAAAGAGCAAGCAATCCAATTAAAACATGGCAAGAGACTTAAACAGACATTTCTCCAAAGAGGAAATACAAATGGCCAAAACACATAAAAAAAAAAAAAAATTCAATACTGCTAGCTGTTAGAAAAGCGCAAATCAAAACTACAATGAGATCTCATCTCACACTGCATAGAATGGCCATTTTTACAAAACAAACAACAAAAAAACAGAAAACAATAAGTGCTGGAAAGGATGTGTAGAAATAGAACTCCTTCACTATTGGTAGGAAGTAAAATGGTGCAGTTTCTTTTGAAGACAGTTTGGCAGGTCATCAGGAAGTTAAATATAGAACAGCCATATGATCTAGCAATTTTTCTAATAGGAATATATCCAGAAGAACTGAAAACTGTGACATGAACAGACATTTGCACACTGATGTTCATTGCAGCATTATTTACAGTTGCCAAAAGATGGAAACAATCCAAGTGCCCACTAACCAATGAATGGCTAAACAAAATGTGGTATACACATACAATGGAATACTATGCTACTGTAAGAAGAAATGAAATTGGGACATATATTATAAGATTGATGAACCTTGAAGACACTATGCTAAATGAAATAAGCAAGTCACAAAAGGACAATTATTGCTTGGCCTCATTAGTATGAACTAAATACAAAAAATAAACTCATGGAGTTAAAACCTCGAGTATAGGTTATTAAGAGATAAGAGGAGGACTGAGAAGGTGTACTGATGCTTAATGTATGTAGAAGTTTTAATTAACTTGACTATAAAAGTGTGGAAATGGATAAAGTTAATTACACATTAAAGTGATAGAACTAACTCAGCTGGTTTATGAATGGGATTGTAGCTGAACAGGGTAGTCTAGTAATGTTAAATGTCAATTGAAAGAAATCTAGAGAATAATCTAGGGACTGGATACATAGTGAATCCAGAGGTGGATGAGAATTGTGGCTAATAGTACAAATATAAGAATGTCCTTCTGAACTTAAACAAATGTACATCACTATTGCAAGTTGGTAAGAATGTGGAGAAGCTTGGGAAAAATACAATTAATGTAACCTATGGACTATATTTAACAGCAATCCTGTAATTCTTGCATCAATGCCAAAGATGTACTGTGTTAATAGGGGGGTATGGAAAAATATACCAAATATTTGATATAGACCATAGTTAGTTGAAATAGTCTTATGGTACTATCTCATAATTTATGACAAATGTTCCACAACAATTTAGTGTTTTGGTGGAGGGGAGTTATATGGGAATTCCAGACATGTGCATGATTGTTTTGTAAGTTTACAACCTCTCTAATAAAAATATATATTTTTTAAAAATTAAATGTCAAAAATTGATAACAATATATTGAAATGAAGACCTGTTTGACAGACTCATTACTAAACTGGATATGGCCAAGGAAAAGCTAGTGAGTTTGCTAATGTGGCAATAAAAACTCCACAAGGAGAAGTGTGAAGAGAAAGAAGAATGCTAAACAAGTGGAACAGAATATCTAAGAACTGAGGGACAATTAAAAATTTTACACTGTATGCATTAAGGAAATATCAGAAGGAGAAAAAATATCAGAAGAAATAGTTGAATTAATAATGGACAAGAGCTTTCCTACATTAAAGACAGACAGCAAAACATGGAGGTAGGAAGCTCAGTAAACACCACACAAGATAAATACTGAAATATGTGAATTTTGCACAGCATATATAAACTGCGGAAAATCAAAACAAAAGAGAAATTCTTTAAAGAAATAACAGAATAAAAATGTCTAACAAATAGAAGAACAATGATAAGATTAAATAGGATTCCCCATAAAAAATCATGCACTTAAGAAGAATGTGGAGTGAAATAATTAAAGTGTTGAAAGGAAGAAAACACCAATCTGGTTTCTTTTTTCTTTTTCTTTTTTTTTAAATTAATTTATTTTTTATTGTGGGTAAAAATCAAAATTTTCACAATACATACCACTATTTGTAAAATGATATATAAATATATATGCATATATGTGCATTTGCTTACAAAAATGTTATTTATATATATATATAAATATATTTTAAGAGGTGCTTAGATTACCGAAAATATTACACAGAACCCCCTGGGATTCCCATGTTGCCCACCTCCCACACCTCCCACCACATCCCACACAAACATCTCCCACAAGTGTGGCCCACCACCCTCAATGGACTTACACATCCTGGGGCCTTGCCACCAACCCTAGACCACAGTTCACATCGTAGACCACACTCTCTCCCACACCGTTCTGAGTGGTGTGTGTTGATTTCCGTTGTCACAACGGTACTCAAGACAACCTCCAACTCCCAAAGAAGCCCCTGTGTTTCAACTACTCGTCTCCTCTCTGCCCCAAAAGTGTCAAGTGGCCACTGGCTCCACCTCTTTGTTATAATTTCTTCCATTGCTAGAATCACCGTATGTGTACAACAGAATACCATCAAGTCCACTCTAGCCCATAGTTCTTCCCCCAATCCTGAGGGGACTGGGATGGTGATGTCCACTCCACCTCCAAGTGAGAGAGGGCTTATATCCCATGGATATGGTGGGTGGGATGATCCTTCCTGCAGATGCAGGCCCTGTCCATTCCCTTCTCTGCCCATTGTTGTCTCCTGGCCAGGTTACTTGGATGAGTCCATTGAGCTGTAGGGTAGGAGTTGCAGCTCCACCGAGATTCCACCCACACACCGTTTCTATGAAATCATTCTTCAAGCTTGATGGAAAGTAAGGACTTTCTCAGACCAATGAAAACTATGGCAATTTGTTGCCAGTAGACCTGCCTGGTAAGAAATGTTAAAAGAAAATCTCCATATATAAGAAAATGGTATAGGTCAGACACTAAGATCTGCATTAATAAAGGAAGAAATTTAGGCAAGGAATAAATTAAGGTAAAATTAAAACCTTTAAATGCTCTTATTCTTAATTTGCCCAATGGATAACTGCTCAGTCATTATGGCAATGATGCCCTTGGTGATTGGAGCACTCAGATGAATCACAGCAATGTGATGAGGGAGTGGGTTGAGGAATCGGGGATAGTTTATCATAAACTGCTTGCTGTAAATATGAAGTGGCAACATGTTGTTTGAAAGTGACTTTAGATTAGTTGTAATTGTATGCACTAGTTGTATGCAACTTTTAATTTTAAAAGTATAATTGATATATGAAGAAAAGAGTGTTTATGGAATCATATAAAATGCTCAAATTATCACAGAAATGGCAGGGAATGGAACACAAATCACAAATGCAACAAATAGAATAGTTATCAACATGATAGGCATTAATTTACTGTCATTAATCATGTTAAAAATGGTTGTCTGAATTTAACAATTACAAGAGGCTAGAAAGCTGGAATAGTGATATTGACTTCAGACAAAGCAGATTTCAGAATAAAGATTTCCAGTGGAAAAGTGGGGCATTACATAATGAGAAAGGAGTGCATTCTGCAAGAAGACAAAACAATCCTAAATGTTTGTGTACCTAACAACAGCCTGTCAAAATACATGAGGTAAAACTAATAAAATGGCAAGGATAACTCTTGAGGCCAACAGAGGAGATATAAAAAAATGCAAATTACCAAAATCAGAAATAAAAGAGTGTTCATTAGCAATTACCCAAGAGCTTAAAAAAATAAATACTATGAACATCTTTAAGACCACAAATTTAATAACAGAGATTAAATGGACCAGTTCCTTGAAAACACTTACTACCAAAAACTCGCACAAGAATATAGATAATCTGAATAAGCCTATATTTATTTTTAGAAATTTAATCAATAACTAATAACTTTTCAAGAAAGAAGTCCAAGGACCAGATGGTTTCACTGGTGGATTCTACCAAACATTGAAGAAAGAAATAACACCAATTCTTCACAATGTCTTCCAGAAAATAGAAGCAGAGAGAAGAGTAACACATTCTATAAGATCAGGATTACCATAATATCAAAATCAGATAAAGATATTAAACCATTTAGATACAGGCCAAAGCATCTGGCTCTTGATTTCCAGGTGGAGAGATTGTTTCTGTGATATATAATATTTTTAAATTAATTAAAACTATGATTAACAACATTATACTGTTACTTAGTAATATGCAGAAACATTTTTAAATCCTTAGGAATTTAACACAATCTTTAAGTATTTATATGAATATTTGACACATACAACTTTGATTGACAGAAGGTTAGACAACCTCTTAATTTTCATACACTTTCTAAACATTTTCCATTTAGCTTATAACATGTTAATTGAACTTAACTATTTTTAATACTTCACTTTTTTTAAGGTGAAAGAACAAATCTTTTGCAATAGTTTGAAATAGAAAGATATTTTTCAAGATTTGCTTTGAGAAAGCAAAATATTAAAAGTTGCTAGATTTGAACATTATGTTATTTAAGAGTGAGAAGATTTATTTTCTTAAACAACCAAGGACAAAATAAAGTACAAGAAGATATTTTGATAAAACAGACCTTCTGTTTGTATAATAGTTATTTAGGAGAAAACTTTTTATGAACTTTTACAAAAACAGACTGATGATTTAAGGAACATTGTGACTTGAACAGAGGGAGAACTGAACTTTAGTTTTGCACCAGTATACTTTTTAGTACTAAGGCTTTTAAAACTTTGGAGATAGACCCATTAAATCTTATGTAACTTTGACTACAAAAGTTCCTTTTTCGTGCACCTTCTGTACTTTCTGCATTCATTCAGGTTTTGTTCTACATAGTCAATTGATCTTTGTCAAAGAAGCACATGCATTTCAATGCAGAAAGAATATTCCTTTCAGACAATGGACCATTGGACATCCACTTTCAGAAAGATTTAAAAAATGATTCCAAACCTCACACATTTCAAAAAATTATCTCAAAATGTATCATAAACCTAAATGTAAAATGCAAAGACTATGGAACCTCTGTAAGAAAACATAAGAGAAAACCTGCAGAAACTTGCAGTTAGTGAATGAGATTTTAGCTACAACACCAGAAGCATTAATCATGAAAGAAACCTACTGATCAGTTGGAATTTATTAAAATTAATAATGTCTTCTCCGTAAAAATCACTATTAAGATAATGAAAGGAGCAGTCACATTAAGGGAGAAAATATCTGCTAAACTTTATCAGTTAAATGACTTGTATCCAAAATATGAAAAGAACACCTGAAATTCAAAAATTAGAAAATAAATAACCTTATTTTAAAGTGAACAAAACTTTGAACAGACACCTCAGAAGATAAGAGATTTCAAAAAACATGTGAAAAGAAACATTTCATGTGTTTTTAGATAATTTCAAATTAAAACAGCAAAGAGTTAGACACCACTACATATTTATTAGAATGGTTTAAACAAAACAAAACAAAATAAAGGAAAACAAAACAAAACATGACCATACCAAATGCTTGTGAGAATAGAGAGCTAAAAGAAACTCACTCATTACTAGCAGGAATAACATTGTTTTACCATATAATCCAACAATGGAAAGCTTATTCACCCATCAGATTTCAAATCAAGTCCACACAAATACCTGCACATGAATATGTATATCAACTTTCTACCTATTGCCTAAACCTGCAGGCAATGAAGACAGTATCAGTAGGTGAAGAGTTAAACTGCACTATACCCCTAGAACCATGTAATAGAATACTACTTGAGGATAAAATGATATGAGCACACAAACTCTGAAAAAACATGGATGTACCTTAAATATATATGACTAAGTGACAGAAGCCAGTATGAAAGTCAACATACTATTTGATTCCAGTTACATGACATATTGGAAGATGCAAAATTATAATTGCCACAGTCAAAATTCAATGGCTGCCAGGGGTTTCCAAGGGAGTGAGGCAAGTGGAACAGTTGAATGGGTGAAACACAGGGAATGTCTTAGGGTGATGAAACTATTCTGTATGATAATGTTATGGGATACATGACAAAATGCATTTGTCAACACCCACAGAGCATAAGTATGTAATTGAAAGGGAAAAAAAAAAAAAAAAAACATTTAGGAGACAGGGAGATGCAAGGATAGAATGTAAGAATGTAAATCCCCTGGGGCTATATACATGAGGGATTTCACACTTCCAGGCTTTTCCACAAGGAACTCCATCAGGAGCTCATAGGGAAATTAGGAAAGAAACCTGAGAAATTAAGCTTCCTATGGAGTACTGGCTGAGAGAGCAAAAGAGCAGCTACTTTCCCAATTCTTTCCAGACCCATCTAATCTAACTCCTTTATGAAACAAAATGATTATTTTCATGGGAAAATGTGTAGCCTTAGGACACTGGTGGAAATAAATTTAAGCTGTGAGAGGGGAGAGCAAATGGAATATATTCTCTGCCTAGCACTAGATCAGAGAGGAAAAGGTGCACTCTGGAAGGCCACATCCCCAAGACTAAAGTTCTGAAATTGAGGCTTAAAACATCTGAGAATTTCCCCTTCCTACCTCCCACCACCCCTTTTAGAATCAGTAAGGAAAAATAGACAGGAGAGATCGAAGAGACAGAGTCTCTCTGTGGAGCAAAATATTAAAAAAATAAAATTAGCCAACACCTTAATAAAAAGTATCACTACAATAGCTTGATGTTTATGAAGAACTGATGGCAACCATAGCAACAGGAAATTTCAAAACCCTTTTAACTGCTAACTAACAACAAAACACCCACACTAATGATCACTTGGAAAGAAAGTTCCACTCATCTCCAAGCATAAATATATTTGTCTTTGCAGGCACTGTCCTGAAAACAGGCCTGGAATTCATCAAAAAGTTACAAGTTAAGAAAAATGGGAAGACAAACAGTCTGAAGAGAAAAACAGACATCAGAATAAGACTGAGGTAGGACACAGATTTGGACTTTAGCAGAGAAGGAATTTAAAGTTATCATGCTTAATATATTAAAGGTTGTAACTGAAAAGGTAGAGTACGTACCAGATCAGATGGGTAATTTCAGCAAAGTGGTGGAAACTGTAAGAAATAATCAAAGGCAAATGTCAGGGCTTTCAGTTATAGAATGACAGTGAAAGAAGCTCCATGGAACTGCTCCTCAGGAAAACAATCATAACTAATGAAATTTACTTTTTAAAAAAGCCATGTAAATTCCCTGAAAATTCCCTGAATCTTGCCCTAAAATATATAGCAAAGGAAAAACATATTATTCAAAAAATAAAAATGTACTAAACCTCTATAAGAGAGTGAGAGCCTGTTGCACTTGATCCTTGCTTTTTTTTTTCATAATTTTCTCTTCCAATATCATCATGATAGAACCTCCACTCCAGATATGACAAAGAAGATGGGTCTCCCTCCTTTCCCAGGCCCCAGTTAATAGCTATGCTATATCCCGAGGAAATGCAGGCCACCAGCATGTCCCATAACTCCCTCAGCTCTTTGTCGCAAATGCTGAATTCCACATGAGCGCAGTAGGTCAGTGGCTCGCTTCCTCCACCAAATCTTCACGTGCAGGGCACAGGTGTGACCCCGGGGTTGGCAGGCTTATCAGAAAATGGGGTTCATTATTCACCTTTACCATCACTCTCTTTTAGAGTGGAGTTTCCGGGCTGGAAAGGAAAGCTTAGAGAAACAGGGTCTCCTATCCCAGCCCAACACCCTGCTTATAAAGCAGTGGCATCACTCCAATAGAAATAAACCACTCTCCCTACCCTCATTTCCAGAACAGTGGTTCAGAGATTTTGCCCAGTGTGGGAAAGCAAGTCCTAAGAGCAGAGAGCTCTGAATTTTACCACAAAGGAAATTATCTCATTTGGAAGATAAGAAAGAGCTTGAAAACAATGGAGAATATATTGAAAAACAAAAAAAGAGGAGGTTGGTACCTCCACAAAAGCAACAAACTAGAATGTTGCTCTGGTGCTAGTTTATCAGAGAATAAGAGAGGCAGTTACGGTCACTCCTGAGGGCATAAAAAACTACAAAGATTAGCCTCAAAACTACCCCTGCAAAGGGGCCTGAATTAAATTGGATCAGATTGTGAAGCAATTTATATCTGCGTGGCATTCTGGAAGACAAGAGAGAAATCAATCAGGAATTAGTGGAACCTAAGAGCTGGGGGTGCAACTAGCAGAGGCAGATAGTTTAACAGAGCTCAGGATATAGATAGTCCAAGAGAATCTTGCTAAAACCACTGTTGTCCCAAAGTGACTGCATGTATGCCCACAGCTGCATCCATAAAATATGGGGGGAATTGACTTAATTTAGTCCAGACAATTCATTAAAAAATGAAAACAAGAAAATAATATCAATATAAAGACCCAGGGATCTGAATGGTTAGTATCCAGAGTTGCTACATTACATTTTAGAAAATGTTTAATTTTCATCCAAACATTTTGAGACATTCAAATAAACAAGAAAGTGCAACACATGCACAAAGTAAAGAGGTAACTGAAACTCTGTGAAAAGTCCCATATATTGGAATTACCAAAGATTTTAGAGCAGCCATTACATATATAAATATAAAAAAATATATTTTTTGAGGTACAGGGCTGGTTTTTGAACCCAGGACCTTGTATGTGGGATGCCAGTACTTAACTACTGAGCCACAGTAGCTCCCCTGCGTTGGTGTCTTCATTTGTTTGCTTGTTGTTTGTTTGTTGTTTTTAGGAGACATTGGGATCGAACCTGGGACCTCCCATTTGGGAATCAGATGCTCAACTGCTTGGGGCACTTCCACTCCCCATTATATATATGTTTAAAGAAATAAAGGAAATTCTGTTTAAAGAACTTAAGGAATGTGTGATGACAATGTCTAATTTTAAAAAATCAATAAAGAAGTAGAAATTATAAAGAAACAAAAACAAATGGAAATCCTGGAATCGAAATGTACAAAAACTGAAATGTGAGTCCCCTGATGAGAGGGGCTCAAGAGAATATTTGATATGGAAAGCCTTCCTTTCAAGAAATATGAAAGGAGAGTCTCCAGGTGCCAGACAATTATGTGAATCTGCATGAAAATACAAATAAAATATTCTACCAAATAATAAATATTCAAATAAGAATTACTAGTCATTTTAGCCTATTTGGAAATTTTCATAAAAGAAATAAAATTTCATAAAATTTTCATAAAATAAATTTTATTTCATAAAATAAAAAAAAGAATTTGTATTCTTATCTTGAATATTTATGGATAATATTGCTTTATTTTTATGTTTTGCAATTTACTAAAGGTCTCTGGATCAATTAACAAATAATGGTGAGGGTAGTTGGCATTATTTTGCTATCATTACTATGAATAATACTACTGTTTAACTTTGAGTAAAATCTTAATTTTCATTTATATACATTTTCTTTGGGACTTTGGTAGTGTTACTTTTATATCATTGTGAAAAAAAGAGTTTTTCTGTTTTTTCTTCAACATTCATTTCCAAATAGGAACATATTTTAAGATCTTCATAATTAGCTTTCTCATCTTATCTATTTAAAGGATAACATGATACATTAACTCACAAAATGTCCTTATAATCAGCATCTTTTTGTACCTCATTTTGTACAATTATGTTTTTCTTTATTAGCTTGATTCATTGTATTGGATCTTATAGAGGATCAATGCATATATGTGATGGATAGATTATAAATTAGTAACTATAATATTTTCCATTAATTTGTGGTCTTCAAATATTTACATTATTTTATACTGAAATGAATTTTATACATTTAAAGCTTACAATAGGACATTTGTAAAATCAAGGGAATATTTTGGAAGCACCAATTTTAGAACTTTGTATTTTTAATTCCTTCTATAATTAAAATATATATTAATATTTTTTGCTACTTCAGAAACATTTGCTATTTCATATTTTTTCCTATGAATTTTCATATGTGAATATGTAATTGCACATAGTATCACTACTTTAATAAAGATAATTACATAATTTTACCATAATTAAGAATATTTTAACCTTATAATTCTTATTTCTAGTCTCACAATTTTCATAGTATTTGAATTGCGAAAGTTTTTTTAGTAATTAGTTCTTGTATAAATCTTACTGTTCATTTTTAATTTCCAGATACCTTTACTTTCTTTTCTTTTCAAACATCTAATTTTTAATTTTCAATGTTTTCCATTTCACATTTAGTTCCAATATTTTCATTTTTACTGATTATGAGCATGAGCTATTTTAGTGTGGTTATTTGCATACATCAAAGGAATGTGATTTGTCCTTGGACATTCGTTATTTATTTTCAGTCTGATTAAATTATGATCTTTTATTCCTTTATCCATATTAATGTATACATATAAACCCTGCATTAATTCAATATGACTTCAACTGAACGTTTAGCTTCTCACACCACAGTCTTCAATAATGAAATTTTATAATACACCATTCATTCCTATTCACCCTGTTTATAGCATTTTCTTGGATTAGATCATCCTCCCCTATACTTACTGCTCTCTTAATTCCTGTTTATCAAAGGGTGCATAATATGAAAGGATTTAGATAAATATTTCTGATAGACCTGTGTTGATGGAACAGTAACCTAGACAGCTTAAAATGTCCTATCGTCACCACAGATTACTGTTTCTCAGTTTTTTCCCCAAAAAGATCTTGAATATCTGATTCAAAAAGATTTGGGAATAAGCATAAAGTGGAAACAAAGCCATTTCCAAAAAAAAAAAAAAAAGTTAAAATTATGACAAACTGTTTCTAGCTCTCAATATTGATACATTACATTCTTTAACTGTGGATTTCTGTGAAATTTTTTTAGGTTAATTTATTTTCAGGTAGGATTTGAATAGAGCAAGGCTTTTCTTTCTTTTTACAGTCACATCTCATAATCTTCCTATGCTTGCTATATACAAAATGGATGGGCAAACAGACCTGGGACAATTAGAGAAAAGAAAAAATATTGTACAAAAAATACATTTGAATGTAGAAAAATGCAATAAAAAGGAATTTAAAAATAACTGAAATCTATGACCAGCCTATTTAATTTGAAGCTGTCCTCCCTTCTTTTACTAACTGTATTTCCATTTATTCAGAACTCTCACTCTTAAATGATTTGCTCATTAAGCATCCTTGCTCTTTAAAGTTAACTCTACCACCACAAGAACCTTTGCTTTGTTCCTTAGTTATATCTACCACATAGAACAATGGTTTTGTGTTTATTTGTGGTTTATTTGTGGTTTCGGTATAGATTTCATAATAATCAGTGGTTCTTTGATAATAAGTTTTTTTGGATCAAATCCTTAAGGGCTTGTTTCACCTGCTGGTTCCTTAAGGTGTAAATGAAGGGATTCAGCATGGGAGCAACAGAAGTATTGAGTATTGCAACACCTTTGCTCAAAGCCACCCCTTGCTTTGCTGAAGTTTGACATACATGAAAATGCAACTCCCATACGAAACAGAAACCACGATCATATGGGAGGAACAAGTGGAAAAGGCTTTTTTCCTTTGCTGGGCAGAGGGTAACTTCAGAATGGTTCTAAGGATGAGTGTGTAGGTGATAATCACCAAGGTCAAGGTTATCATGAGTGTGAATACCGCTAAGAAAAACGCCATGAGCTCTAGGAATGCCGTGTCTGTGCAAGCAATCAGCAGCATAGGAGAAGAGTCACAAGTAAAATGGTTAATAATGTTGAAGTCACAGAAATCCAGTTGGGGACCTATAAGAACAGGAGGAAAGATAATGAGGAAACCAGCTAACCAGGAGCTGATAACAAGCGTGTTGCAGACTTTGTTGCTCATTTTACTTGTGTATGCAGAGGTTTGCAGATAGCCACATAGCGATCATGATCATAGGACATAACAGCCAGAAGAAAAAATTCTGTTGCTCCCAGAAGGATTAAAAAAGTACTTTTGTCATACAAGCATTATAGGAAATAGTTGTGTTTCCTGTAGCAATGCTGGTCAGAAATCTAGGAATACAGACTGTTGTGAACGAAATTTCTAAGAGAGAGAAATTCCTAAGGAAGAAATACGTGAGAGTCTTCAAAGAAATATTTGACAGTGTTAGTGTCCACTTACACTCAATAAGTATGTTAACAACATAAAGAAGAATATCACAATTTGTAACTCTGGGTCATCTGTAAGCCGCAGAAGAATGAACTCTGTAATTGATGTCTTATTTGGTGTGTTAAATTCTGAATTCTGGTAGGTCTGTAGGTAAAGAAGAGTAGATGTCAATTCATTATATGATTTCAAATACTTTGATAGTGCTTAAGTTCTGCACAAAAAACCATAAAACATACATTTAACAACAAACAGCAAAAGAGCTATCCCACACAATTGCAAGCCCTTTCAGCACTTTTAGGTAGTGAAAAGACTAATTGGTTCTTTCACTTTAAAAATATAGATTTTTCATCTCAGCTTTGTTATTCCCCTTATATATATTTTGAGTACTTAACTCATATAAAATTGCTTTTTTACATTAAACTGGGTAACAATGATAAATATTTAACTTACTTCATTGTGCTTGGAGTAAGATTAGACAAGTTATTGAAATACATAACATTTTGTTAACCTTAATGGCCTTAAACTACTAGATGGCAATTTTGTCATTGGAAAGCCTATTTTTGTAACACAATTCAATTTTCTCCCTAATGACACTTGGTTTCTACTCATAGTAAAATAAAAGAAGACACTCTTTTTATGGAAATTCATTGAAACCCACCTCTTCTTGCCTTTATGTAAAATTGGCCTGTTAGTTCCCCTTCTGCCTAAATTTGGCAAAATACAATGCAAATCATTATTAATCAACATAATCTTAGTAATAAAGTTCAATTAGGACTTCTCAAAAATGAGGATGTCAGATAAATTCTATTAATAGTAAATATATTATTTCAGAAGGTTGTATATTAGCTTTTTTTCCAGCTTGCGTTTTCAAAATAATAACCTGATAAAGTAATTGTTTTGTACAGTGTAGTTTGCAAGGATGTGACAGTGAAAATGCATTTGTTAGAATGAAGATAATAATAATAATGATAGTGATATCACCATATAATTTAAATTATTATTTTAGCAAGATATCTATATATCCTTTTTCCCATGCCCAACAAACCTCATGTGTCTCGCCCAGGTTCACCTAGTAGCATATGGCAGATAGTGTAGCATCTCTATATGTCTTCTACTGTGCATTTACACTATCTAATATGGACTTATGCTCAATTTTACATGATGAGAGAAGGACTGAATGAATGACTGAATAAATTATGTCGAAGCCAGAGTAAGAGATTCAGGAATTTGTTTGAGATGTATGAGTTTAGCTTCTTTATTTATTCAGCAGTTTTTCTGAATTAGTCAATCCTGATAGATACCAATAGTGGAGTCTGTCAATAAAACAAAAAGTCCAAGTAACAGAAATCTTAGAATCATATTGAGACAGATGTTTAATATCCTGAAAGATATTTACCTGGGAAGCTCAGTATGCTCTATTGCTACAGTTCCAGAAAGAGAGAAACAGACTTGGTGATAATTCAGTGAACCTGAGGATAGTCTGTTTAATTAACAGAGTCAAAGTGTAAGGTGTCAGGCCGTGTGCAGATGTCAATGGAATGGGCTCTACATCTGTGTCTGGAAGAACTGTACTCTCATACCAGATGAACTCTGGCTAAAAAAAACTACCTGGGGCAGGTGTAATCAATTTCTGATCTCAGCTCTCACAAAGTTTGGAAGATATAGGCAGAGAAAATAGCGCAAGACTTTATTAAATGCCCCCAGGTTTCATGGCAAAGAAAAACAAAAGGATAGGCTAGAGTTCTATTATCCTACAGATAAATTATCACTGTATGTAAAGTGACTAGCCCCTATGCAATCGACTCTTCATCTGCAAAAGCAGTCAGGACTAAGAGTGATGCCCCCAGGCACTGCTGTGCCTCAGCAGGAGGTCAGAAGGTGCCAGCAGAGAAGCACAACCTGCAGGTTGGTTCCCCCCCTCCAACCATGCCATAGGAATCACAGGTCTCTTCTGCCACCTAGAGTCCACCTTGGAAAGAAGATTCGGGAGGAAAACCTCAAGAGAAGAGGAAAAGATTTTTAGGAGGGTTTAATTGATTGTTTACCCAAAGAAGAATGAATTAACACAAACTAGACTGCTGTGAAATATGAGTTTATTTTAGTGGACAAGTTACTTATTTCTCAGGAAGCAATAGGACTGGAGCAAGATGAAATTAGATTTGGACGACAAAAAACACCATTTTTTTGCAGAGCCAATTTGTAGTATGCCAATTTTGACCCCTTTACTAGTATTGTTACACATAATTTACAAATAAGGAATCTGACACTAAGAAATATTCAATAATAACGATCATAAAAAAAAACATGTATTTCAAGGTGCCACTTTCTAGGAAACAGGTTCTGCATAGAAAATTGAGAGAAAGTGGCAGTTCTGCCACTTGAGAGCTAAGTCCCAATACGGTTGAAAAATTAAGCAAACAGACTGCAGGTTAAATATTTGGAGAAAACACTTACCTTGCCCCAAGGAAACTAATATATAGATTTTCCAGAACTGGAAAGTTTCAGATATTGTATTCCATTATTCTCGTAAGTTCACACACAGCACTTAAAAAAAAAGAGAGAGAGAGTGAAAAAAATTCAGTACATTGCAAGATTTCCTTTGATTTTTTTTGTGGTTTAATGTAGTTTGCATTTGATTATTTCTGTTCAGAGCCCATCCATTTCTCAACCCAAATCCTGGAACCATAGGATAGGAAAATCCTATCAGTATTCTTCCAAAAATATTTTTTCTGAAGCTGAAATGACATGTTTTTCATGATTTTTCTAATATTGCTAAGATATGTAAGGTTTCTAAAACTCTTTTCTCCAAAAGAAACAAAAAACTTTTGCTTTTGATTATTGTAGAGGAGGGGATTTATTTTGAAAAAAAATAGAAATCCCCTGGAGACATAAAAACTAATGAATATCCAATGCAATTAATTTTATCAAACCTTTTAAATTGGATTCCCTTGGGAGCCATTAGAAGAAAGTTGAAGAAACACAGAATTCTACCTAAAATGCTAGACTTTGCATAAAGGGAAGGACTAATGAAATAATGATCTCCTGCTTGTAAATTTTCCTTCTCATTATGATATAAATTTGAGAGATATTTACTTTTCTTTCTATTCTATTTCAAGGAGAAAACATGAACTAAATAGTCAGAATATGATCGAGGCCTAGAAAAAGCAAACTCCAACTTGGGTGATTCTATAGTGCCACAGGATGAATAAGTAGTTTCCTGAGTAGTGTTGAGTTTCTCCTATGGAAAGAACATGAATTTTTAGTGGCGTGATATACCAAAGCATTACTGTTTTTTTAAGTAAATAGTTGGCATCCTTGGATTTAGAGAAAATATATAAAATGTGTGATCCAGTATTGGGTATTTTTAGGGTGAAATCTCTATTGAGTCAATAGCATATTTGATTCTAAGCTTTGATATAAAGTATATTTAGATACTTTATAAAGAATATAAATTTCTATATAAAATATTAATTATATTTTATGTACTGTAAAATATATTATAGATGGCCAGGAATGCCTGGCCTTGTGTTCCATGCTCTTCCGTGCTAATAAAAGCTGGTAGTTACTTTTCATAATAAAGAGCACTTGTGGGAGTAGAAGAGATGATTATGGTAAACAGTGCTCTCAGATTAGTCAAACAGTGGTGAAGACTAGATGAAATCTAAGAGCTTGAGTCTACTTGGAGATTATTTTACTCTTATGTAAAAATCAGTCATGGAATCCTTGATCTTTGAATAGTAAATGTACGAACAAATATTCAAGTTAATTTAAAATATTTTCTTTTCTTTCTATTTCTTTCCTTCTCTCTTTTTAATGAGTCCCACAAAAGGAGAGGTGTGTAACTGATCTCTAGAAAACAACCACTTGGAAAGAGTATGTCAGTCCCATATATCATGGTTGCTGCCTCATGCATGATGCATAAACAAACAAAAAAATGGTTAAATTGGACTTCACCAAAATTTAAAAAACCTTATACTCTGCAAATGATATATTTAAGCGAATGAAAAGGAAGCAGCAGAAAGAGAAATTATATTTGCAATCACTGGTATCACAGTGGACTTACACTCAGCATATTTAAACTACTTCAAAGTAGAAGAATAGGAAAAGACACGACTGAATATATAACTTCAGTATTTAGTTAAAGTAACCTCACCAAAAACAATCTATTGATAGCACATAAGCACCTTAAAATATGCTAAATAACTTAGCCATTGGGAAATGCAAATTATTGCCACCTACTAGAATGACTGAAAAAATTTCTGACAATACCAAGTACCTGCAAGGACAGGGAGTAACTCGAACTGTCATTGCTGGCAGAACAATAAAATGATAAAGCTACTCTGGACAAGAGTGAGGAAGTTTCTTGCAAAGTGAAACATACAAATACCATAAGCCTGCCTACACCATTGCATTTCTAAGAATGGGAAATGAGAACTTATGTTGACTAAAATATCTGTACTTAATTATATACAGCAATATTCATATTAGTCAGGGAGTGGGTATAGCTCATTTGGTTCATTGCCTGGTTCAATCACCAGTACCTCCTTAAAAAAATCATATTAGTCAAAAACAAACCAAATTTCTTTCAATGGATGAATGTTGAAACTTGATATATCCTTATTATTGCCTTGAGTAATGAAAAGAAACAAACTACTGCTACTCTGTAAAACTTGGATGATTCTCAAAGGCATTATGCAAAGTGAAGGACACCAATTTCAAAAGATTATAGATACTATGATTCTTTGGTATGACACAATTAAAAAGTCAAAACTTAAGGGACAGCACTAGGTCAGTGGTTGCCATGGGTTCTGGATGGAGGGTGTATCTGACTACAAATTGTTAGCATGAAGAAAATCTTTGGGATGATGGAATTGGTTGTATCTTGTTTGAATTGGTAACTATAAGAATTGATAACTAGGTTAATACACATAGAATTGTGCCACAAAAGTGAACGTAAAATAAAAAATAAAAATGAAAAGAATACTATCTGGTACAATAACAACTGAAACAACCAACATTTTTTTTTTTTAATGGGAAACTAGTGGTTGATCCTGTAAGTTAAGATTCCTGCAAGTGTAAAACGATAGTTTGGGTAAAAGCAGCACATTAAGTAAAGAGATGAAAAATTAGGGGGAGTATTCCTAGAAGAATATGGTTGAAATCCTATTCAGAATATGCCATTTGAATATTAATGAATGGTAAGGAAAGGGAAATAATCAATGGAGTTGAGATCAAAAGCTTGAGAAACTTGTGTTTTTAGTGGATCGAGGAAGTGGGTATTAAGGTTGTTAAAGTTTATTGCATTATTTAGAGAGAAAATCTATGACTTAAAGATTAGAAAATCACAGCGATCGTGTATGTATTATGTTGCTTCTAAAGATTGTATTTTAGGATCTTTGCAGTGTTTTCTGATTGCTTTATTGAAGATAAAATTCAGGTTCCTTACAATTCAAACATTTAAATGGTGAAATCAATGCTTTTAAGTATATTCACAGAGCTACAGAAACATCAACAATGTCAATTATTGAATATTTTCATCACTGCAAATAAACTCTGTATTCGTTTGCAGTTACTCTCCATCCTTACCAGCACCTCTAGCCCTAGGTAATCACTAATCTATATTCTGTCTCTATACATTTGTTTATTATGGTCATTTTGTGTAAATAGAATAATGTGTTATGTGATCTTTTGTGGCTGACTTCTCTTTCACCTAGCATGTTTTCAAGGTTCATCCATTTTGTAGCATCAGGACTGCAATCATTTTAAATGCCAAGTAATATTACACTGTAGCGATACTGTACAGATATTCCAAATTTTATTTATCCCTTCATCAATTATGAATAATGCTGCTTTGAATATTTGTGTACATGTTTTTGCATGAACAAATATTTTCATTACTCTTGGTTATACGTATCAGAATATAATAGCTGGGTCATATGGTAACTTTCTAATATTTTTAAAAAATTATTGTGTATTGCCCCATTTTAACCATTTTTAAGTGTAAAATTCAGTGGCATTAATTATATTTACAGTTATGTGCTACCATTCACCATCATCCATTACCAAAACTATTTCATTAGCCCTAACAGAAAATGTCAGGCCATGAAGCAGTAATTCCTCTTCCCCTTCCCACTGCCCTTATAATCTACTTTCTATCTCTATGCATTATTTTCTTACTTTGAATATTTAATATAAGTGGCATCATACTATATATATATATAGTGTGTGTGTGTGTGTGTGCACCTGGCTTACCTCACTGAACATAATGATTTCAAGATTCATCTTTTCTGTGGCATGTATCAGAATGTCATTCATTTTAACAGCTGAATAATGTTTCCTTGTACGTATATGCCATTTTCTTTATCCTTTCATTTGTTGATGAATATTTTTGTTGTTTCCACCTTTGGGCTATTGTGAATAATGCTGCTTTGAATATTGGTTTACAAACATCTATTTGAGTCCCTGCTTTCAATAATTTGAAGCATCTAACTATGAGTGGGATCACCAGATCATATTGCAGTTATATGTTTAACACTGAGGAATCGCTAAGCAGTTTTACATAGTGGCTGCACCATTTTATATTTCCACCAACATTGTACAAGGGTTTCAATTCCTCTACATTCTTGACAACATATATATTTCTTTTCTTTTTGGAAATAATAACAATCCTAGTCGGTTTAAAGTGGTATTTTATTGTGGTGTTGATTTGCATTTACCCAATGATTAATAATGTTGGACATCTTTTCATGTGCTTATTGGCCATTTGTATATCTTCCTGGAAGAAGTATCTGTTAAGTCATTCAACTGCTTTTTAATTGGGTTATTTGCCTTTCTGCTGTTGGCTTGTAGGTGTTCTTTACATATTCTGGAAAATCAAACCCTTACCAGATATATGACTTACACTTATTTTCTTCTACTCTGTAGGTTGTCTTTCCATCAAATTTAGGAAGTTTTTGGCCATTATTTCTACAAATATTCTTTTTGCCTTTTTGGTTTCTCTTTTCCTTTAGGGGTTCCAATAATGTGTGTTAGTATGCTTTATGGTATCATACATGTCCATAGGCTCTGTTCATATTCTTTTTAATTCTTTTTCTTTCTGCTTTTGAATAAATTCAATTGTCCTATCTATAAGATCACCAATTCTTTTTTCTGACTGTTTAAATCTTCTATTGAACTGCACTAGTGATTTTTCTATTACAGTATTATACTTTTAACCTTCAGAATTTCTGTTTAGTTCCTTTAAAAATTTGACCTCTATATTGAATTTTTCTTTTGGTTCCTGTATCACCTTTCTAATTTCCTTTAGTTCTTTGCCCATGTATTCGTTTAGGTCTTTGAACTTAATTAATTAACTTGAATTAATTAACTTAAAAACTTTGATTAGTAATTCCATTGTGCAGGCTTCCTCAGAGATTGTTTTTGTAGGTTTGTTTTATTCCTTTGACAGGGCTTTCCTTTCTAGTTTCTTTTTATGCCTTATGATTTTTTGTTGAATTCTTGACATTTGGATATTATAATGCATTAATTCTGGCAATCAAATTCCCCCTTCTCTAGCATGTGCTCATGGTTTAAAACTCTTTAAGGCTACAGCACTGTATTTGTTTAAGAATTTTACCAAGAATTTTCATTGCCATATGTGATTACTGAAGTCTCTGTTCCTTTAGCTTATATTCAACTAGTATTTCAACAACAATTTCCTTGAATTCCAGGAACTCAGAAACAACATCAACAGCCATCAAACAACCAAATAAGCATATCTCTCCCAGTCTTTGCAATTGACTTTCTATTCACTCTATATGCAGTCTCTCCTTCAACCCTGAGCCCAGTTCATATTGAGCCTCTCATTTAATCCAAGGTGGATGCTCAGGTTCTTTTCATGTCTTTCTGAGCGTGCATCTTGCCCTGGGCATGCACAGTGATTTTCAACCTTCCCCACACACAAATACTACCAAATGTCCTAATTTCCATAAGAACTGTCTCCCCAGCTTTTTTCCATGGGCTCAAAGTCTCTATTATATGTGTCAACTGCAATGTTTTACCTCAGCTGGCTGCATATTTTTAGTTCCATGCCAATTCTCCACACTATTTCTCTGCTCCAAATGAGTTCCTGCTTTAGTGAAAAACACTATAGCCCAGAAGCAGCCTTTCAGGCAAATACCATGTGGTATTTGCAGCCTTTCAGGTAAATACCATAGTATAAACAGGCTTACTACCACACTAAATTTGCATGGTAGGTGTGTTTGCTGCCTCTATAATCAAATACCAGGAAACTCCACTGAGATCATTGGCTGCTACTGCACAAGCCATTGGAAACGGTGAGACCAGAGCCAGTAAAAGGCCATGCAACTTCCCCACTGTTTTAGGTTGTCTTTTTCTTGACTCAACATTCACTTGGTTGTTGTATACTGTTGACTGTGTACCAGAGTTCTCAGATAGTTGGTTCTAACACTTTCTGAATATTTTTCAATGTTTCTGTGAGGAGGCATGCGTTTGAAAATCCTTATTCTTCCATCTAGCTGAGTCACCTCAGTGTTTAAAGTTTTGAGGAATTGTCAGACTGTTTGCCAAAGTGGCTGCACAATTTTACATTCCTACCAACAATGTGTGAGGTTTCCAATTTCTCCACATCCTCACCAATAGTTATTATTTGTATTTTTAATTACCAACATTATACAGATAAAAAGTTATATTTGATTGGAGTTTTGTTGCATGTCCATAATGGTTATTGATGTTAAGCAGCTTCTAATGTTCTTTGTAGTTGTGTTTTTTTTTTTTTAATATATTATCTCTCCTGACCTATTATTGCAATTCCCTGATTATTCCTGCATTACTCTAATTTTATTTTAATTTTCAAGGCTATAGCCTCTTTTCTTTCTTTGATTTTTATCAATAGTTTATACATTACAATTCCTCTAAATTATTTCCACTACATTGTTAATTTGCACTTCTTTGGGTAATATAAGTTTGTTTAGCCAATTAATGTTTTACACTCCCTATTTTTTATCATTTCTTGTGTATCACTATGCTTCAAAATTGCAATTGCAAGTAGATACTGGGAGAACATACTGAAGAATTCATAAACATACATAAAAAGATAACAGATCTGATGGTGATGAATGGCACAATGTAAGAAACAAAAAATACGCTGAAAGCACATAACAGAAAATTTAAACAGGCAGAGGAAAGAATCAGTGATATCAAAGACAGTGCATCTGAAATCAGACAGATAGTAGAACAGATAGATAAAAAGACAGAAAAAATCCAGCACAGGCACAGGGATTTGAATGATGGCACAAAACACACAAACATATGCATTATAGGAATCCCAGAGGGAGAAGAGAAGGGAAAGGAAGCAGAAAAAGTGTTAGAGAAAATAATGGCTAAAAATTTCCCTACTCTTTTGAGGGACATGGACTGAATATCCAGTAAGCACCGTGCACCCCAAGCAGTATAAATCCTAATAAGCTTAGCCTGAGACATACACTTATCAAATTGTCCAATGCTGAGGGCAAAGAGAGAATATGAAAGCAGCAAGAGAAAAGAGGTCCATCACGTAAAAGGGAAGCTCAATAAGATTAAGTGCTGATTTCTCATCTGAAACCATGGAGGCAAGAAGGGAGTGGTATGACATAGCTAAGGTGTTAAAAGAAAAAAAAACAAAAACAAAAAACAAACTGTCAGCCAAGAATTCTGTATCCAGCAAAGCTGACATTCAAAAATGAGGGAGAGTTCAAAATATTTGAAGATAAACAGAAATTAAGAGAACTTGTCAACAAGAAACCTGCCCTTCAAGAAATACTAAAGGGAGTTCTGCTGGTTGAAAGTAAAAAAACAGAGAGCATTGAAGGAGAGTGTAAGAGGGAAGATTATCAGTGAGAATAACTAAAAATATAAAAAGAGAAATAAAAACAGCATTATGACATACATAAACCTAAAGAAATATGGCTAATGTAAGTAATGACACAATGTATAAAAAATTTATATTTTATTTCAATTTTTCTATTTTTTATTTTTGTATTTTATTTGTTATTTTTTAAATTACTAATATTTTATTTCATTAATTTTATTTGTTTATTTTTTTGGCTTTATTTTTGGAGAGGTTTTGGATCATAGAAGGGTCACAATGTGGCAGGGGAGGATCACCGGTGTGGGGTGTTGTGATGAGATGTGTGGGGAAGGGTTCCCCTGGAGCATGCCTCTCAGGCATATGAATATGTTCAAGTGTTCATAGGGCATTGTCTCAGTGGGTGGAGACCCACACAATAACCGAAAGAATATTGAATTCCGATCCTGGGGACTTCTGCTATATTCTCTAATAAAACAGCAAGAATCCTTCCAGTACATGGGCATTGCCTAGTGAAGGAAGACAGACCACTACGCCAGGACCTTGATATTGATGATTGTACTTATGAACCTTTCCTTGTAAAATTAAAATTTAGCTTAGTATTATATATTGCTTAAGAGTTACCTCCTGAAAGCCTCCTTGTTGTTCAAAGGTGCCCTATCTCTAAGCTAAACTCAGCATAACCTTTATCCCAACATAGGACATGATTTTTGCGGATGAACCTCCCTGGCACTGAGGGATTATTACCAAGAGCCAACTAGTAATGCATCTGGAAAAAGACCTTGACCAAAGGAGGAAATATTAAATATAAATGAGTTTTTATGGCTTAGCAATTTCAAAGTGAGTCAGGAGGTCATTCCACATGTTATGCTTATGCAAGTCTCAGCAGGATCTCATTGACTGCCACAATAAACAGTGTCTCAATAGCAGGAATCCTAAAGGCTCTAGAGACATATAGACACTCTAAGCATGGGAGACAAGCTCAGGAATTCCGCACTCTGTCAGTGGGCCTTATTTTGGAATTTATGCTCCCCAGTGTAACACAGTTACATTCATTTATAATTTTCCTACATGTGGCTATTCTTTCCCTTTTCATGACCCTATAATTCACAGCATATTTGTTAAATATATGTCCCAGAGACTTAAATCTATAGTCTATTGTATTAGTCAGCCAAAGGGGTGCTGATGCAAAATACCAGAAATCTGTTGGCTTTTATAAAAGGATATTTATTTGGGAAAGAAGCTTACAGTTACCAGGCCATAAAGTGTAAGTTACTTCCCTCACCAAAGTCTGTTGCCATGTGTTGACACAAGATGGCTGACGATGTTTGCTGGGACAAGTCTTGTCTCTCTCCTGGGGTTTTGTTTCTCTCCAGGCTCAGCTGCTTTGCTCTCTCCACAATGCCAGCTGTCAACTGTCAGGCGAATTGCTCACCTCTCTTCCCAGGGCCTCTGCTGCGTCTAATGGAACCCCCTCTCTTTCCTCACGTATCTGCTTTTTTGTGTGCTTAGTTCCCGGGCTCCAGGATCAAAACTCCAACTAATTCCTCTGCCTTGTTATTTTCTCTGTGCATTCCCACCCTCTTGGTGTCCTACTGATGTGGCCCAATAAAAGCCTTAATCATAATTTAATCAAATAAGAGTGAAACCTCTGAATCCAAATCAATCTAATGTACCCAGAAGAACAGACCAATTTGCAAACATAATCCAATATCTATTTTTGGAATTCATAAACAATATCAAATTGCTACATCCATCCATGTGCTGGTTGAGCA
>JAKSZT010000076.1:1499023-1514060 GCA_026826555.1 Tolypeutes matacus | reverse complement strand
TCTTCATTTGTTTGCTTGTTGTTTGTTTGTTGTTTTTAGGAGACATTGGGATCGAACCTGGGACCTCCCATTTGGGAAGCAGATGCTCAACTGCTTGGGGCACTTCCACTCCCCATTATATGTATGTTTAAAGAAATAAAGGAAATTCTGCTTAAAGAACTTAAGGAATGTGTGATGACAATGTCTAATTTTAAAAAATCAATAAAGAAGTAGAAATTATAAAGAAACAAAAACAAATGGAAATCCTGGAATCGAAATGTACAAAAACTGAAATGTGAGTCCCCTGATGAGAGGGGCTCAAGAGAATATTTGATATGGAAAGCCTTCCTTTCAAGAAATATGAAAGGAGAGTCTCCAGGTGCCAGACAATTATGTGAATCTGCATGAAAATACAAATAAAATATTCTACCAAATAATAAATATTCAAATAAGAATTACTAGTCATTTTAGCCTATTTGGAAATTTTCATAAAAGAAATAAAATTTCATAAAATTTTCATAAAATAAATTTTATTTCATAAAATAAAAAAAAGAATTTGTATTCTTATCTTGAATATTTATGGATAATATTGCTTTATTTTTATGTTTTGCAATTTACTAAAGGTCTCTGGATCAATTAACAAATAATGGTGAGGGTAGTTGGCATTATTTTGCTATCATTACTATGAATAATACTACTGTTTAACTTTGAGTAAAATCTTAATTTTCATTTATATACATTTTCTTTGGGACTTTGGTAGTGTTACTTTTATATCATTGTGAAAAAAAGAGTTTTTCTGTTTTTTCTTCAACATTCATTTCCAAATAGGAACATATTTTAAGATCTTCATAATTAGCTTTCTCATCTTATCTATTTAAAGGATAACATGATACATTAACTCACAAAATGTCCTTATAATCAGCATCTTTTTGTACCTCATTTTGTACAATTATGTTTTTCTTTATTAGCTTGATTCATTGTATTGGATCTTATAGAGGATCAATGCATATATGTGATGGATAGATTATAAATTAGTAACTATAATATTTTCCATTAATTTGTGGTCTTCAAATATTTACATTATTTTATACTGAAATGAATTTTATACATTTAAAGCTTACAATAGGACATTTGTAAAATCAAGGGAATATTTTGGAAGCACCAATTTTAGAACTTTGTATTTTTAATTCCTTCTATAATTAAAATATATATTAATATTTTTTGCTACTTCAGAAACATTTGCTATTTCATATTTTTTCCTATGAATTTTCATATGTGAATATGTAATTGCACATAGTATCACTACTTTAATAAAGATAATTACATAATTTTACCATAATTAAGAATATTTTAACCTTATAATTCTTATTTCTAGTCTCACAATTTTCATAGTATTTGAATTGCGAAAGTTTTTTTAGTAATTAGTTCTTGTATAAATCTTACTGTTCATTTTTAATTTCCAGATACCTTTACTTTCTTTTCTTTTCAAACATCTAATTTTTAATTTTCAATGTTTTCCATTTCACATTTAGTTCCAATATTTTCATTTTTACTGATTATGAGCATGAGCTATTTTAGTGTGGTTATTTGCATACATCAAAGGAATGTGATTTGTCCTTGGACATTCGTTATTTATTTTCAGTCTGATTAAATTATGATCTTTTATTCCTTTATCCATATTAATGTATACATATAAACCCTGCATTAATTCAATATGACTTCAACTGAACGTTTAGCTTCTCACACCACAGTCTTCAATAATGAAATTTTATAATACACCATTCATTCCTATTCACCCTGTTTATAGCATTTTCTTGGATTAGATCATCCTCCCCTATACTTACTGCTCTCTTAATTCCTGTTTATCAAAGGGTGCATAATATGAAAGGATTTAGATAAATATTTCTGATAGACCTGTGTTGATGGAACAGTAACCTAGACAGCTTAAAATGTCCTATCGTCACCACAGATTACTGTTTCTCAGTTTTTTGCCCAAAAAGATCTTGAATATCTGATTCAAAAAGATTTGGGAATAAGCATAAAGTGGAAACAAAGCCATTTCCAAAAAAAAAAAAAAAAGTTAAAATTATGACAAACTGTTTCTAGCTCTCAATATTGATACATTACATTCTTTAACTGTGGATTTCTGTGAAATTTTTTTAGGTTAATTTATTTTCAGGTAGGATTTGAATAGAGCAAGGCTTTTCTTTCTTTTTACAGTCACATCTCATAATCTTCCTATGCTTGCTATATACAAAATGGATGGGCAAACAGACCTGGGACAATTAGAGAAAAGAAAAAATATTGTACAAAAAAATACATTTGAATGTAGAAAAATGCAATAAAAAGGAATTTAAAAATAACTGAAATCTATGACCAGCCTATTTAATTTGAAGCTGTCCTCCCTTCTTTTACTAACTGTATTTCCATTTATTCAGAACTCTCACTCTTAAATGATTTGCTCATTAAGCATCCTTGCTCTTTAAAGTTAACTCTACCACCACAAGAACCTTTGCTTTGTTCCTTAGTTATATCTACCACATAGAACAATGGTTTTGTGTTTATTTGTGGTTTATTTGTGGTTTCGGTATAGATTTCATAATAATCAGTGGTTCTTTGATAATAACTTTTTTTGGATCAAATCCTTAAGGGCTTGTTTCACCTGCTGGTTCTTTAATGTGTAAATGAAGGGATTCAGCATGGGAGCAACAGAAATATTGAGTATTGCAACACCTTTGCTCAAAGCCACCCCTTCCTTTGCTGAAGTTTGACATACATAAAAATGCAACTCCCATACGAAACAGAAATCACGAACATATGGGAGGAACAAGTGGAAAAGGCCTTTTTCCTTTGCTGGGCAGAGGGTAACTTCAGAATGGTTCTAAGGATGAGTGTGTAGGTGATAATCACCAAGGTCAAGGTTACCATGAGTGTGAATACCGCTAAGAAAAACGCCATGAGCTCTAGGAATGCCGTGTCTGTGCAAGCAATAAGCAGCATAGGAGAAGAGTCACAAGTAAAATGGTTAATAATGTTGGAGTCACAGAAACCCAGTTGGGGACCTAGAAGAACAGGAGGAAAGATAATGAGGAAACCAGCTAACCAGGAGCTGACAACAAGCGTGTTGCAGACTTTGTTGCTCATTTTACTTGTGTATGCAGAGGTTTGCAGACAGCCACATAGCGATCATGATCATAGGACATAACAGCCAGAAGAAAAAATTCTGTTGCTCCCAGAAGGATTAAAAAAGTACTTGTGTCATACAAGCATTATAGGAAATGGTTGTGTTTCCTGTAGCAATGCTGGTCAGAAATCTAGGAATACAGACTGTTGTGAACGAAATTTCTAAGAGAGAGAAATTCCTAAGGAAGAAATACGTGAGAGTCTTCAAAGAAATATTTGACAGTGTTAGTGTCCACTTACACTCAATAAGTATGTTAACAACATAAAGAAGAATATCACAATTTGTAACTCTGGGTCATCTGTAAGCCGCAGAAGAATGAAGTCTGTAATTGATGTCTTATTTGGCGTGCTAAATTATGAATTCTGGTAGGTCTGTAAGTAAAGAAGAGTAGATGTCAATTCATTATATGATTTCAAATACTTTGATAGTGCTTAAGTTCTGCACAAAGAACCATAAAACATACATTTAACAACAAACAGCAAAAGAGCTATCCCACACAATTGCAAGCCCTTTCAGCACTTTTAGGTAGTGAAAAGACTAATTGGTTCTTTCACTTTAAAACTATAGATTTTTCATCTCAGCTTTGTTATTCCCCTTATATATATTTTGAGTACTTAACTCATATAAAATTGCTTTTTTACATTAAACTGAGTAACAATGATAAATATTTAACTTACTTCATTGTGCTTGGAGTAAGATTAGACAAGTTATTGAAATACATAACATTTTGTTAACCTTAATGGCCTTAAACTACTAGATGGCAATTTTGTCATTGGAAAGCCTATTTTTATGACACAATTCAATTTTCTCCCTAATGACACTTGGTTTCTACTCATAGTAAAATAAAAGAAGACACTCTTTTTATGGAAATTCATTGAAACCCACCTCTTCTTGCCTTTATGTAAAATTGGCCTGTTAGTTCCCCTTCTGCCTAAATTTGGCAAAATACAATGCAAATCATTATTAATCAACATAATCTTAGTAATAAAGTTCAATTAGGACTTCTCAAAAATGAGGATGTCAGATAAATTCTATTAATAGTAAATATATTATTTCAGAAGGTTGTATATTAGCTTTTTTTCCAGCTTGCGTTTTCAAAATAATAACCTGATAAAGTAATTGTTTTGTACAGTGTAGTTTGCAAGGATGTGACAGTGAAAATGCATTTGTTAGAATGAAGATAATAATAATAATGATAGTGATATCACCATATAATTTAAATTATTATTTTAGCAAGATATCTATATATCCTTTTTCCCATGCCCAACAAACCTCATGTGTCTCGCCCAGGTTCACCTAGTAGCATATGGCAGATAGTGTAGCATCTCTATATGTCTTCTACTGTGCATTTACACTATCTAATATGGACTTATGCTCAATTTTACATGATGAGAGAAGGACTGAATGAATGACTGAATAAATTATGTCGAAGCCAGAGTAAGAGATTCAGGAATTTGTTTGAGATGTATGAGTTTAGCTTCTTTATTTATTCAGCAGTTTTTCTGAATTAGTCAATCCTGATAGATACCAATAGTGGAGTCTGTCAATAAAACAAAAAGTCCAAGTAACAGAAATCTTAGAATCATATTGAGACAGATGTTTAATATCCTGAAAGATATTTACCTGGGAAGCTCAGTATGCTCTATTGCTACAGTTCCAGAAAGAGAGAAACAGGTTTGGTGATAATTCAGTGAACCTGAGGATAGTCTGTTTAATTAACAGAATCGAAGTGTAAGGTGTCAGGCCGTGTGCAGATGTCAATGGAATGGGCTCTACATCCTGTGTCTGGAAGAACTGTACTCTCATACCAGATGAACTCTGGCTAAAAAAAACTACCTGGGGCAGGTGTAATCAATTTCTGATCTCAGCTCTCACAAAGTTTGGAAGATATAGGCAGAGAAAATAGCGCAAGACTTTATTAAATGCCCCCAGGTTTCATGGCAAAGAAAAACAAAAGGATAGGCTAGAGTTCTATTATCCTACAGATAAATTATCACTGTATGTAAAGTGACTAGCCCCTATGCAATCGACTCTTCATCTGCAAAAGCAGTCAGGACTAAGAGTGATGCCCCCAGGCACTGCTGTGCCTCAGCAGGAGGTCAGAAGGTGCCAGCAGAGAAGCACAACCTGCAGGTTGGTTCCCCCCCTCCAACCATGCCATAGGAATCACAGGTCTCTTCTGCCACCTAGAGTCCACCTTGGAAAGAAGATTCGGGAGGAAAACCTCAAGAGAAGAGGAAAAGATTTTTAGGAGGGTTTAATTGATTGTTTACCCAAAGAAGAATGAATTAACACAAACTAGACTGCTGTGAAATATGAGTTTATTTTAGTGGACAAGTTACTTATTTCTCAGGAAGCAATAGGACTGGAGCAAGATGAAATTAGATTTGGACGACAAAAAACACCATTTTTTTGCAGAGCCAATTTGTAGTATGCCAATTTTGACCCCTTTACTAGTATTGTTACACATAATTTACAAATAAGGAATCTGACACTAAGAAATATTCAATAATAACGATCATAAAAAAAAACATGTATTTCAAGGTGCCACTTTCTAGGAAACAGGTTCTGCATAGAAAATTGAGAGAAAGTGGCAGTTCTGCCACTTGAGAGCTAAGTCCCAATACGGTTGAAAAATTAAGCAAACAGACTGCAGGTTAAATATTTGGAGAAAACACTTACCTTGCCCCAAGGAAACTAATATATAGATTTTCCAGAACTGGAAAGTTTCAGATATTGTATTCCATTATTCTCGTAAGTTCACACACAGCACTTAAAAAAAAAGAGAGAGAGAGTGAAAAAAATTCAGTACATTGCAAGATTTCCTTTGATTTTTTTTGTGGTTTAATGTAGTTTGCATTTGATTATTTCTGTTCAGAGCCCATCCATTTCTCAACCCAAATTCTGGAACCATAGGATAGG
This sequence comes from Tolypeutes matacus, assembly GCA_026826555.1. Lineage (NCBI taxonomy): Eukaryota > Metazoa > Chordata > Mammalia > Cingulata > Chlamyphoridae > Tolypeutes > Tolypeutes matacus. The sequence continues at coordinate 1,507,975 of JAKSZT010000076.1, read as the reverse complement.
AAAATCCTATCAGTATTCTTCCAAAAATATTTTTTCTGAAACTGAAATGACATGTATTTCATGATTTTTCTAATATTGCTAAGAAATGTAAGGTTTCTAAAACTCTTTTCTCCAAAAGAAACAAACACCTTTTGCTTCTGATTATTGTAGAGGAGGGGATTTATTTTGAAAAAAAAAAAAATAGAAATCCCCTGGAGACATAAAAACTAATGAATATCCAATGCAATTAATTTTATCAAACCTTTTAAATTGGATTCCCTTGGGAGCCATTAGAAGAAAGTTGAAGAAACACAGAATTCTACCTAAAATGCTAGACTTTGCATAAAGGGAAGGACTAATGAAATAATGATCTCCTGCTTGTAAATTTTCCTTCTCATTATGATATAAATTTGAGAGATATTTACTTTTCTTTCTATTCTATTTCAAGGAGAAAACATGAACTAAATAGTCAGAATATGATCGAGGCCTAGAAAAAGCAAACTCCAACTTGGGTGATTCTATAGTGCCACAGGATGAATAAGTAGTTTCCTGAGTAGTGTTGAGGTTCTCCTATGGAAAGAACATGAATTTTTAGTGGCGTGATATACCAAAGCATTACTGTTTTTTTAAGTAAATAGTTGGCATCCTTGGATTTAGAGAAAATATATAAAATGTGTGATCCAGTATTGGGTATTTTTAGGGTGAAATCTCTATTGAGTCAATAGCATATTTGATTCTAAGCTTTGATATAAAGTATATTTAGATACTTTATAAAGAATATAAATTTCTATATAAAATATTAATTATATTTTATGTACTGTAAAATATATTATAGATGGCCAGGAATGCCTGGCCTTGTGTTCCATGCTCTTCCGTGCTAATAAAAGCTGGTAGTTACTTTTCATAATAAAGAGCACTTGTGGGAGTAGAAGAGATGATTATGGTAAACAGTGCTCTCAGATTAGTCAAACAGTGGTGAAGACTAGATGAAATCTAAGAGCTTGAGTCTACTTGGAGATTATTTTACTCTTATGTAAAAATCAGTCATGGAATCCTTGATCTTTGAATAGTAAATGTACGAACAAATATTCAAGTTAATTTAAAATATTTTCTTTTCTTTCTATTTCTTTCCTTCTCTCTTTTTAATGAGTCCCACAAAAGGAGAGGTGTGTAACTGATCTCTAGAAAACAACCACTTGGAAAGAGTATGTCAGTCCCATATATCATGGTTGCTGCCTCATGCATGATGCATAAACAAACAAAAAAATGGTTAAATTGGACTTCACCAAAATTTAAAAAACCTTATACTCTGCAAATGATATATTTAAGCGAATGAAAAGGAAGCAGCAGAAAGAGAAATTATATTTGCAATCACTGGTATCACAGTGGACTTACACTCAGCATATTTAAACTACTTCAAAGTAGAAGAATAGGAAAAGACACGACTGAATATATAACTTCAGTATTTAGTTAAAGTAACCTCACCAAAAACAATCTATTGATAGCACATAAGCACCTTAAAATATGCTAAATAACTTAGCCATTGGGAAATGCAAATTATTGCCACCTACTAGAATGACTGAAAAAATTTCTGACAATACCAAGTACCTGCAAGGACAGGGAGTAACTCGAACTGTCATTGCTGGCAGAACAATAAAATGATAAAGCTACTCTGGACAAGAGTGAGGAAGTTTCTTGCAAAGTGAAACATACAAATACCATAAGCCTGCCTACACCATTGCATTTCTAAGAATGGGAAATGAGAACTTATGTTGACTAAAATATCTGTACTTAATTATATACAGCAATATTCATATTAGTCAGGGAGTGGGTATAGCTCATTTGGTTCATTGCCTGGTTCAATCACCAGTACCTCCTTAAAAAAATCATATTAGTCAAAAACAAACCAAATTTCTTTCAATGGATGAATGTTGAAACTTGATATATCCTTATTATTGCCTTGAGTAATGAAAAGAAACAAACTACTGCTACTCTGTAAAACTTGGATGATTCTCAAAGGCATTATGCAAAGTGAAGGACACCAATTTCAAAAGATTATAGATACTATGATTCTTTGGTATGACACAATTAAAAAGTCAAAACTTAAGGGACAGCACTAGGTCAGTGGTTGCCATGGGTTCTGGATGGAGGGTGTATCTGACTACAAATTGTTAGCATGAAGAAAATCTTTGGGATGATGGAATTGGTTGTATCTTGTTTGAATTGGTAACTATAAGAATTGATAACTAGGTTAATACACATAGAATTGTGCCACAAAAGTGAACGTAAAATAAAAAATAAAAATGAAAAGAATACTATCTGGTACAATAACAACTGAAACAACCAACATTTTTTTTTTTTAATGGGAAACTAGTGGTTGATCCTGTAAGTTAAGATTCCTGCAAGTGTAAAACGATAGTTTGGGTAAAAGCAGCACATTAAGTAAAGAGATGAAAAATTAGGGGGAGTATTCCTAGAAGAATATGGTTGAAATCCTATTCAGAATATGCCATTTGAATATTAATGAATGGTAAGGAAAGGGAAATAATCAATGGAGTTGAGATCAAAAGCTTGAGAAACTTGTGTTTTTAGTGGATCGAGGAAGTGGGTATTAAGGTTGTTAAAGTTTATTGCATTATTTAGAGAGAAAATCTATGACTTAAAGATTAGAAAATCACAGCGATCGTGTATGTATTATGTTGCTTCTAAAGATTGTATTTTAGGATCTTTGCAGTGTTTTCTGATTGCTTTATTGAAGATAAAATTCAGGTTCCTTACAATTCAAACATTTAAATGGTGAAATCAATGCTTTTAAGTATATTCACAGAGCTACAGAAACATCAACAATGTCAATTATTGAATATTTTCATCACTGCAAATAAACTCTGTATTCGTTTGCAGTTACTCTCCATCCTTACCAGCACCTCTAGCCCTAGGTAATCACTAATCTATATTCTGTCTCTATACATTTGTTTATTATGGTCATTTTGTGTAAATAGAATAATGTGTTATGTGATCTTTTGTGGCTGACTTCTCTTTCACCTAGCATGTTTTCAAGGTTCATCCATTTTGTAGCATCAGGACTGCAATCATTTTAAATGCCAAGTAATATTACACTGTAGCGATACTGTACAGATATTCCAAATTTTATTTATCCCTTCATCAATTATGAATAATGCTGCTTTGAATATTTGTGTACATGTTTTTGCATGAACAAATATTTTCATTACTCTTGGTTATACGTATCAGAATATAATAGCTGGGTCATATGGTAACTTTCTAATATTTTTAAAAAATTATTGTGTATTGCCCCATTTTAACCATTTTTAAGTGTAAAATTCAGTGGCATTAATTATATTTACAGTTATGTGCTACCATTCACCATCATCCATTACCAAAACTATTTCATTAGCCCTAACAGAAAATGTCAGGCCATGAAGCAGTAATTCCTCTTCCCCTTCCCACTGCCCTTATAATCTACTTTCTATCTCTATGCATTATTTTCTTACTTTGAATATTTAATATAAGTGGCATCATACTATATATATATATAGTGTGTGTGTGTGTGTGTGCACCTGGCTTACCTCACTGAACATAATGATTTCAAGATTCATCTTTTCTGTGGCATGTATCAGAATGTCATTCATTTTAACAGCTGAATAATGTTTCCTTGTACGTATATGCCATTTTCTTTATCCTTTCATTTGTTGATGAATATTTTTGTTGTTTCCACCTTTGGGCTATTGTGAATAATGCTGCTTTGAATATTGGTTTACAAACATCTATTTGAGTCCCTGCTTTCAATAATTTGAAGCATCTAACTATGAGTGGGATCACCAGATCATATTGCAGTTATATGTTTAACACTGAGGAATCGCTAAGCAGTTTTACATAGTGGCTGCACCATTTTATATTTCCACCAACATTGTACAAGGGTTTCAATTCCTCTACATTCTTGACAACATATACATTTCTTTTCTTTTTGGAAATAATAACAGTCCTAGTGGGTTTAAAGTGGTATTTTATTGTGGTGTTGATTTGCATTTACCCAATGATTAATAATGTTGGACATCTTTTCATGCGCTTATTGGCCATTTGTAAATCTTCCTGGAAGAAGTATCTGTTAAGTCATTCAACTGCTTTTTAATTGGGTTGTTTGCCTTTCTGCTGTTGGCTTGTAGGTGTTCTTTACATATTCTGGAAAATCAAACCCTTACCAGATATATGACTTACACTTATTTTCTTCTACTCTGTAGGTTGTCTTTCCATCAAATTTAGGAAGTTTTTGGCCATTATTTCTTAAAATATTCTTTTTGCCTTTTTGGTTTCTCTTTTCCTTTAGGGGTTCCAATAATGTGTGTTAGTATGCTTTATGGTATCATACATGTCCATAGGCTCTGTTCATATTCTTTTTAATTCTTTTTCTTTCTGCTCTTGAATAAATTCAATTGTCCTATCTATAAGATCACCAATTCTTTTTTCTGACTGTTTAAATCTTCTATTGAACTGCTCTAGTGATTTTTCTATTACAATATTATACTTTTACCTTCAGAATTTCTGTTTAGTTCCTTTAAAAATTTGACCTCTATATTGAATTTTTCTTTTGGTTCCTGTATCACCTTTCTAATTTCCTTTAGTTCTTTGCCCATGTATTCGTTTAGGTCTTTGAACTTAATTAATTAACTTGAATTAATTAACTTAAAAACTTTGATTAGTAATTCCATTGTGCAGGCTTCCTCAGAGATTGTTTTTGTAGGTTTGTTTTATTCCTTTGACAGGGCGTTCCTTTCTGGTTTCTTTTTATGCCTTATGATTTTTTGTTGAATTCTTGACATTTGGATATTATAATGCATTAATTCTGGCAATCAAATTCCCCCTTCTCTAGCATGTGCTCATGGTTTAAAACTCTTTAAGGCTACAGCACTGTATTTGTTTAAGAATTTTAACAAAGAATTTTTGCAAAATATGTTTTCATTGCCATATGTGATTACTGAAGTCTCTGTTCCTTTAGCTTGTATTCAACTAGTATTTCAACAACAATTTCCTTGAATTCCAGGAACTCAGAAACAACATCAACAGCCATCAACCAACCAAATAAGCATATCTCTCCCAGTCTTTGCAATTGACTTTCTATTCACTCTATATGCAGTCTCTCCTTCAACCCTGAGCCCAGTTCATATTGAGCCTCTCATTTAATCCAAGGTGGATGCTCAGGTTCTTTTCATGTCTTTCTGAGCATGCATCTTGCCCTGGGCATGCACAGTGATTTTCAACCTTCCCCACACACAAATACTACCAAATGTCCTAATTTCCATAAGAACTGTCTCCCCAGCTTTTTTTCATGGGCTCAAAGTCTCTATTATATGTGTCAACTGCAATGTTTTACCTCAGCTGGCTGCATATTTTTAGTTCCATGCCAATTCTCCACACTATTTCTCTGCTCCAAATGAGATCCTGCTTTAGTGAAAAACACTATAGCCCAGAAGCAGCCTTTCAGGCAAATACCATGTGGTATTTGCAGCCTTTCAGGTAAATACCATAGTATAAACAGGCTTACTACCACACTAAATTTGCATGGTAGGTGTGTTTGCTGCCTCTATAATCAAATACCAGGAAACTCCACTGAGATCATTGGCTGCTACTGCACAAGCCATTGGAAACGGTGAGACCAGAGCCAGTAAAAGGCCATGCAACTTCCCCACTGTTTTAGGTTGTCTTTTTCTTGACTCAACATTCACTTGGTTGTTGTATACTGTTGACTGTGTACCAGAGTTCTCAGATAGTTGGTTCTAACACTTTCTGAATATTTTTCAATGTTTCTGTGAGGAGGCATGCATTTGAAAATCCTTATTCTTCCATCTAGCTGAGTCACCTCAGTGTTTAAAGTTTTGAGGAATTTTCAGACTGTTTGCCAAAGTGGCTGCACAATCTTACATTCCTACCAACAGTGTGTGAGGTTTCCAATTTCTCCACGTCCTCACCAATAGTTATTATTTGTATTTTTAATTACCAACATTATACAGATAAAAAGTTATATTTGATTGGAGTTTTGTTGCATGTCCATAATGGTTATTGATGTTAAGCAGCTTCTAATGTTCTTTGTAGTTGTGGTTTTGTTTTGTTTTTTAATATATTATCTCTCCTGACCTATTATTGCAATTCCCTGATTATTCCTGCATTACTCCAATTTTATTTTAATTTTCAAGGCTATAGCCTCTTTTCTTTCTTTGTTTTTTATCAATAGTTTATACATTACAATTCCTCTAAATTATTTCCACTACATTGTTAATTTTCACTTCTTTGGGTAATATAAGTTTGTTTAGCCAATTAATGTTTTTCACTCCCTATTTTTTATCATTTCTTGTGTATCACTATGCTTCAAAATTGCAATTGCAAGTAGATACTGGGAGAACATACTGAAGAATTCATAAACATACATAAAAAGATAACAGATCTGATGGTGATGAATGGCACAATGTAAGAAACAAAAAATACGCTGAAAGCACATAACAGAAGATTTAAACAGGCAGAGGAAAGGATCAGTGATATCAAAGACAGTGCATCTGAAATCAGACAGATAGTAGAACAGATAGATAAAAAAGACAGAAAAAATCCAGCACAGGCACAGGGATTTGAATGACAACACAAAACACACAAACATATGCATTATAGGAATCCCAGAGGGAGAAGAGAAGGGAAAGGAGGCAGAAAAAGTGTTAGAGAAAATAATGGCTAAAAATTTCCCTACTCTTTTGAGGGACATGGACTGAATGTCCAGTAAGCACCGTGCACCCCAAACAGTATAAATCCTAATAAGCTTAGCCTGAGACATACACTTATCAAATTGTCCAATGCTGAGGGCAAAGAGAGAATATGAAAGCAGCAAGAGAAAAGAGGTCCATCACATAAAAGGGAAGCTCAATAAGATTAAGTGCTGATTTCTCATCTGAAACCATGGAGGCAAGAAGGGAGTGGTATGACATAGCTAAGGCGTTAAAAGAAAAAAAAAACAAAAACAAAAAAACAAACTGTCAGCCAAGAATTCTGAATCCAGCAAAGCTGACATTCAAAAATGAGGGGGAGTTCAAAATATTTGAAGATAAACAGAAATTAAGAGAATTTGTCAACAAGAAACCTGCCCTTCAAGAAATACTAAAGGGAGTTCTGCTGGTTGAAAGTAAAAAAACAGAGAGCATTGAAGGAGAGTGTAAGAGGGAAGATTATCAGTGAGAATAACTAAAAATATAAAAAGAGAAATAAAAACAGCATTATGACATACATAAACCTAAAGAAATATGGCTAATGTAAGTAATGACACAATGTATAAAAAATTTATATTTTATTTCAATTTTTCTATTTTTTATTTTTGTATTTTATTTGTTATTTTTTAAATTACTAATATTTTATTTCATTAATTTTATTTGTTTATTTTTTTGGCTTTATTTTTGGAGAGGTTTTGGATCATAGAAGGGTCACAATGTGGCAGGGGAGGATCACAGGTGTGGGGTGTTGTGATGGGATGTGTGGGGAAGGGTTCCCCTGGAGCATGCCTCTCAGGCATATGAATATGTTCAAGTGTTCATAGGGCATTGTCTCAGTGGGTGGAGACCCACACAATAACCGAAAGAATATTGAATTCCGATCCTGGGGCCTTCTGCTCTATTCTCTAATAGAACAACAAGAATCCTTCCAGTACATGGGCATTGCCTAGTGAAGGAAGACAGACCACTACGCCAGGACCTTGATATTGATGATTGTACTTATGAACTTTTCCTTGTAAAATTAAAATTTAGCTTAGTATTATATATTGCTTAAGAGTTACCTCCTGAAAGCCTCCTTGTTGTTCAAAGGTGCCCTATCTCTAAGCTAAACTCAGCATAACCTTTATCCCAACATGGGACATGATTTTTGCGGATGAACCTCCCTGGCACTGAGGGATTATTACCAAGAGCCAACTAGTAATGCATCTGGAAAAAGACCTTGACCAAAGGAGGAAATATTAAATATAAATGAGTTTTTATGGCTTAGCGATTTCAAAGTGAGTCAGGAGGTCATTCCACATGTTATGCTTATGCAAGTCTCAGCAGGATCTCATTGACTGCCACAGTAAACAGTGTCTCAATAGCAGGAATCCTAAAGGCTCTAGAGACATATAGACACTCTAAGCATGGGAGACAAGCTCAGGAATTCCACACTCTGTCAGTGGGCCTTATTTTGGAATTTATGCTCCCCAGTGTAACACAGTTAGATTCATTTATAATTTTCCTACATGTGGCTCTTCTTCCCCTTTTCATGACCCTATAATTCACAGCATATTTGTTAAATATATGTCCCGGAGACTTAAATCTATAGTCTATTGTATTAGTCAGCCAAAGGGGTGCTGATGCAAAATATCAGAAATCTGTTGACTTTTATAAAAGGATATTTATTTGGGAAAGAAGCTTACAGTTACCAGGCCATAAAGTGTAAGTTACTTCCCTCACCAAAGTCTGTTGCCATGTGTTGACGCAAGATGGCTGACGATGTTTGCTGGGACAAGTCTTGTCTCTCTCCTGGGGTTTTGTTTCTCTCCAGGCTCAGCTGCTTTGCTCTCTCCACAATGCCAGCTGTCAACTGCCAGGCCAATTGCTCGCCTCTCTTCCCAGGGCCTCTGCTGCGTCTAATGGAACCTCCTCTCTTTCCTCACGTATCTGCATTTTTGTGTGCTTAGTTCCCGGGCTCCAGGATCAAAACTCCAACTAATTCCTCTGCCTTGTTATTTTCTCTGTGCATCCCCACCCTCTTGGTGTCCTACTGATGTGGCCCAATAAAAGCCTTAATCACAATTTAATCAAATAAGAGTGAAACCTCTGAATCCAAATCAATCTAATGTACCCAGAAGAACAGACCAATTTGCAAACATAATCCAATATCTATTTTTGGAATCCATAAACAATATCAAATTGCTACATCCATCCATGTGCTGGTTGAGCA
>JAKSZT010000076.1:1474753-1498923 GCA_026826555.1 Tolypeutes matacus | reverse complement strand
AATGCTTTTTCTGCATCTATAGAGATGATCATGTGATTTTTTTCTTTCAATCTGTTTATGTGGTGTATTACATTGATTGATTTTCTTATATTGAACCATCCTTGCATACCCAGGATGAAACCCACGTGGTCATGGTGTATAATCCCTTTGATATGTTGTTGAATGTGATTAGTGAGTATTTTGTTGAGGATTTTAGCATCTAGCTTCATTAGAGAAATTGGTCTGTAATTTTCCTTTCTTGTGGTATCTTTATTTGGTTTTGGTATTAGGGTAATGTTGGCACCATAGAATGATTTAGGCAACACTCCTTCTACTTCTATTTTTTGGAAGAGCTTAAGTAGAATTTGTGTTAGCTCTTTCCGGAATGTTTGGTAGAATTCAGCTGTGAAGCCATCTGGTCCTGGACTCTTCTTAGTTGGGAGGTTTTTAATGTCTGAGTCTATCTCTTTACTTGTAATTGGGCTGTTGAGTTCATCTATTTCTTCTTTCATCAGTGTTGGCTGTTTGTGGGTTTCTAGAAACTTGTCCATTTCCTCTAACTTGTCATTCTTGTTGGCATATAATTTTTCAAAATATCCTCTTATTATACTTTTTATTTCTGTGGGGTCAGTAGTGATATCACCTTGCTCATTCCTTATTTTATGTATTTGCATCTGTTCTTTCTTTTTCTTTGTTAGTCTGGTTAAGAGTTTGTCAATTTTTTTGATATTCTCGAAGAACCAACTTTTGGTTTTGTTTATTGTTTCCAGTGCTTTCTTATTCTCTATTTCATTTAGTTCTGCTCTGATCTTTGTTATTTCCTTCTTTCTACTTCCTTCAGGTTTAGTTTGTTGTTGTTTTTCAATTCCTCCAAGTGTGCTGTTAGGTCTTCAATTTTAGCTCTTTCTTCTTTTTTAATATATGAATTTATGGCTATGAACTTCCCTCTCAGGACTGCTTTCGCTGCATTCCATAAGTTTTGATATGTTGTGTTGTCGTTTTCATTAGTTTCTAAGGTATTTACTGATTTCTTTTGAGATTTCCTCTTTGACCCACTGTTTGTGTAAGAGCGTGTTGTTTAACTTCCATATCCTTGTGCCTAACCTGTTTCTCTGGCCCTTAGTGATTTCCAACTTCATTCAGTTGTGGTCAGAGAAATTACTTTGTATAATCTCAATATTTCTGAATTCATTAAGTGTTGTTCTGTGGCCTAGCATGTGATCTATTTTGGAGTATGTTCCATGTGCCCTCGAGAAGAATGTAAATCCCGCTGTATTTGGGTGTAGTGTTCGGTATATGTCTAATAAGTCCAGTTCTTCTAATGTATTGTTGAGTGCCTTAGTTTCTTTATTGATTCTCTGTCTAGATGTTCTGTCTAATGATGATAGTGGTGTATTGAAGTCCCCTGCTATAATTGTAGAGGAATTTATTTCTCCTCTTAGTTTTTCCAGAGTTTGCCGTACTTATTTTGAGGCACCCCGTTTAGGTGTGTAAATGTTGATGATTGTTCTCTCTTCTTGAGAGATTACTCCTTTTACTAATATGTAGTGTCCATCTTTGTCTCTTACAATAGTTTTACATTTAAAGTCTATTTTGTCTGATATTAGAATAGCTACTTCTGTCCTTTTTTGGCTATTATTAGCTTGTAAAATGGTTTTCCAGCCATTCACTTTCTGCCTTCTTGAATCCCTGGGTCGAAGGTGGGTTTCTTGTAGACAGCATATAGATGGATTATATTTTCTTATCCATTCTGCCTATCTGTGTCTTTTGATTGGTGAATTTAATCCATTAACATTTAGTGTTATTACTCGTAACGAATTTCTTACTTCAGCCATTTTTTCTTTGGGTTAATGTATGTCATATATTGTTTTTTTTCTCTTTTTGTGTTTTCAGTTGTTTTTAAACTCTCCTCCAACTCTCTCTCCCTTGTTTTTTCCTTTCAACTTGTAGAGATTCCCTTTAGTATTTCTTGAAGTGCTGGTTTCTTCTTGACATACTCTCTTAATTTCTGTTTATCTGTGAATATTTTGAACTCTCCATCATTTTTGAATGCCAATTTTGCTGGATAGAGAATTCACAGCTGGAAATTTTTTTCTTTCATTTAGTTATATATTGACAAGTAACAGAAATAAAAACAATTCTTGGTACCTCTGTGACCCTAGACAAGTCACTTAACTTTCTGTGGCTTTGGTGCATTTATATCAAATGATAAGGGAAAACCAAATAGTCACTAATATTTCATTTAAGTATAAGGACTTTTTTTAAAAAACTGAAAATTTTTTCTTTATTTTTAAAGAAGCTTTAGATTACATAAATGTTACATAGAAAATATAGAGGATTACCATTTATCCCACCTCCTATGCCTCCCAACATTCCCCCATTAACAACAATTTTCATTAGTGTGGTACATTTGTTATAGTTGATGAACACATATTGAAGCATTGCTACTAAGCCTGGTCTATAGTTTACATTATGGTTTACATGTTGCACTGCACATTTGTATAAGCTTTGAGAAAATATTATATATAATGGCTTGTGTCCCTCATTGCAAGTTGGCTACATCTTTTGGCACCAAATTATAGAGTGCAACTAACCAGGAGGGATCTGATATAGGAGTTTTATGAGGTCAGCAATGCCAGTTCTAAGAGAACATTCTCTAAATAAGGCACAGCTCTAAGGAGTGTGTGCAATAAGTTTTAAAATCAGTTAGTGCGAATTCTTAAACTTAATTCATTTTTAATAAAATTTTTACTATTTTGGGTCACCTACTGTCCCAAATAAATTTGATCATTGATTTTTCCATTTATGTAAAGAAGGCTGTTGTAATTTTTATTGGAATTGCATTGAATCTGAAAATAGCTTTGGGTAAAATTGACATCTTGACAGTATTTAGTCATCCATCCTTAAGCATGGAATTTCCTTTCATTTACTTAGGCCTTCTTAAAAAATTTCTTTTACCAATGTTTTGTGTATTCCATGTCCAATCCTATAAATCCTTGGTTAAATTTATTACTAGTTATCTAATACTTTAGATGGTATTGTAAATGTTATATCTTTCTTTATTCCCTCTTCAGATTGTTCATAACTAAGTGTGAAGAAACATTGATGATTTTGCATGTTGATCTTGTACCCTTTCACTTCGTTGAATATATTTGTTAACGTTAGTAGATTTGTTGTAGATTTGTCAGAATTTTCTCTAAAGAATATCATTTCTTCTGCAATTAAAAAAAAGATTTATTTCTTCCTTTCCAATTTGGATGTCTTTTATGTTTTTTTCCCCCGTGCCTAATGCTCTGGTAGGAACTTCAAAGACAATGTAATAAAACAGTGGTGACAGTGGACATTCATGTGTTATACCTGATTTTGGAGGAAAAACTTTGTCTTTCACCACTGAGTATAAGGTTTGCAGTGGGCTTTTCATATATGCTCATTTCATATTGCGGAGTTTTACTTCTATTCCTAGCTTTCTAATTTTATCAAGAAAGGGTGCTGGATTTTGTCAAAATCTTTTCTGCATCAATAAAAATGATTTTGTGATTTTGTGTTTTTATTATTTGTTTATTTAATGTATTGTATTAAATTAATTGATTTTTTATGTTAAGCTACCCTTGTATAACTGGGATAAATTCCACTTGATCATGGTATATAATTGTTTTAATGTGCTGTTGGATTCAGTTTGTTAGTATTTTGTTGACAATGTTTGCATCTATATTCATAATTGGTTTGTAAATTTCTTTTCTCACTGTATGTTTATCTGGCTTTGATATGAGGGTGATGTGGGCCTCATAGAATGAGTTTGGGAATGTTCCCTCATCTTCAATATTTTGAAAGAGTGTGAGCAGTTTTGGTGTTAATTCTTCCTAGAATGTTTGGCAAAATTCAGGAGTGAATCCGTCTAGTCCTGGGCTTTTCTTTGTTTGGAAGTTTTTCATTTCTGATTTAATCTCTTATTATTGGTTGGTTAAGAGCTTCTATTTCTTCTAGAGTCAATGTAGATATTTTGTGTGATTCTAGGAATTTATCCATTTCTTCTAGGTAACCTAATTTCTTGCCATATAGTTGTTCATATCTTCTAATAATCTCTTTTATTTCTTTCAGTTGGTAGAAATACCCCTCATTTTATTTCTGTCTTTGGATATTTATGTCTTCCCTCTTTTTTTCTTTGTAAGTCTAAGGATTTGCTGATTTTATTTTCAAAGAACAAACTTTTGGTTTCCCTGATTCTTTCTATTGTTTTATTTTTTTAATCATCTTGTTCATTTATCTCCTGTCAAATTTTTGTTATTTCCTCACTTATGCTACATTTGGATTAATTTCTTTTTCTAGATCCTCCAGGTCTGAGGTTAAGTCTCTGACTTGAATTTTTTTTTTTCTTTTTTAATGTAAGCACTTAGAACTGTAAGTTTCCTTCTCAGTAATACTTTTGCCATATTCCATAAGTTTTGTTATGTTGTGTTTTCATTCACCTCAAGCTATATCTTAATTTTACTTTGATTTTTTCTTTGATCCATTCTTAAGAGTGCATTTTTCAATTTCCACATAATTGTAAAATTTCCAGTTCTCCCTCTGTTATTGACTTCTAGCTTTATTCCATTGTTGTCCAAGAAAATACATTGTACTGTTTCAATATTTTCAAATGTATTGAAACTAGTTTTTGCTTTTTTACCTAATAGCATATTCTGTGCACTATTGAAGAATGAGTATTCTGCTGCTGTTGGGTCAAGAATGAGGTCTAGTTGGTTTAATAGTTTCATTCAAGTCTTCTATTTCCTTTTTGATCTTCTGTTTAGGTGTTTTATTCAATATTAAAGTGGTATATTTATGTCTGGTACTATTACTGAAGAACCATCTGTTTCTTCTTTCAAATATGTCCATAAATTCTTCATACACTTGGAGTTCTGCCATTAGAGGTGGTTTGAGTCTTTTGTGGACCCCCAAAAATCCTGTTCTTAAAGCTAATACATTCCCATGCATGTAAACCTGTTTTAAGTGGGAACTTTTGATTAAATTACTTAGTTAAGGGCATTTAATTACATTGAATGATCCAGGGTGGGTCTTAATCTTCTTACTGGAGTCCTTTATAAATGAAGGACTAAAAAGCTACAGATGAGGAAAAAGCCACAGAAACACAGAAGAGCTCCGTGAGAAACACATGAAAGCTGAAAGAGAAGTTCCGAGGAGCCAGAAGCTGAAATCAACAGAACACAGAAGCTGAGATGAAGTCACTTTAGCCAGAACCTGAAAACAAGAAGCCCTAGAGGAGAGGGGCAAGACCAGGTGAAGATGCCATGTGTGTGAAAGCCCATAGTTGCAGCTCTGAGAGATGGAATCTTCTGATGATTCTTTTGATTTGGACATTTTCACAGCCTCAGAACTGTAAGGTTATAAGTTAATAAATTCCCATTTCAACGTCAACCCATTTCTGGTATATTGTTTTGGCAGACTTTAGCAAACTGATACAGAAATATTTCCATATATTTTCTTTGTGGTTACTGTGAGGCTAAATTTTAACATCCTAAAACACATGCAATTGCCAAAATCTCAGTTGGTTTCTCTCTCCCAACAACAAGACCCTCTGCTGAAGACACAAGATGTTTTGAAGATATGCAAATGTCCCAAGGCTTTGGAAATCATTAATGCCCATTCAATACTACCTAGGGTGATTTCAGGATGCTGCAGGTTGTGTTCTCAGTGGATGGCCCTTCACTGTTAGTTTTTTGTTCTATAAATACTGGCAGACTGATGGATTTGCTTAACCCTTTAGCCTCGGATTTCACCCTGCATTAGAATTTGGCAATGTTTTTTGGGATCAAATTGGCCATTTGTTTGGAGTCCATAACTTTTCCATTTTGCATTCCTACTTTGCTGGTTTTTTTGATTTCTCTGACCCACCGAAGAAGCTATTTACTTGGGCCAAGCCCAAATTCTCATCTTTGACCAAAGGCCAGATATAGAAAATGACCACAGTGCAAACACTGTGGTAAATTTGTAAAGCTGTCACCTCTGAAAAGGTTCTCTACTTTCTTTAATTTTAATCTCGCTAATCTTCATTGCTTCTGCAGTAATCAGTTATCTTTACATCTAGCATTTTCCCTGATTCACACCGACTTTCTTCTAAACTGCCTGGTCTGCTTCCTACAGCAACTTCATATCACCAACAGAAATAGAGGCTGCATTCCTGCATATATGTCTTCATCAGTTCCACAGTTGTGTATGGCTTACTAGATCTTTTTTTTTTTCTAAAAATTCTCTTAATCCATATCCCTAGAAGTAATTTTGCTTCTCTTAGCAAATTTTAAAATACATACCACTCTTTCCTGATGTTTTCAACTTCCCTGTGAAGAGGATATCTTAATTCCTAAAATAAAACAGCTTTTTGTTTGTTTAGTATTTAAATTTGTGGTATTTTAAAAATATATTTAATCTTCCCCAATGAGACTCTCTTAAGTACAGATATATTTAATCAATTACAGGTGTTCTCTATGGCAGGTATTTTTTATCTTCTTTTGTTACTAATTCAATTTTTTTTCATCATCCTTTTTCACATTTCAACTACAGTTTCCTTAACAAAGAGTAAACAAAAGGTTTGTTTTTCTTACATTTAATGTAATATTAAATTATATCTAATGCAAGAATAAATCATCTCCATGGTTTAGAGGACATGTTGTCAGTACTCTAAATGCCTTGTTTCTTTAAATAGCTTTTAGATAATTGCATATCTATAATTAGATACTTTCTAAAAAGCCAAGTATGCCATTGTTTTTCTGGCTGCCATTTTAGTGTATAATAAATATTTCCCACTAAGAGGTTGTGTGAAGAAAGTAATATATAAGTATGTTTGACCCCAAAGTATATATTTTATGAGCCACCTGGTGAATATTCAATAAATCGGAGGAAATTGTCATTTTTCAGAGGTGACCATTCTATCTTGGGTATCTTGAAAGTATGCTTAAGTTAACATACTTTGAAAAACCAGGGCAAATTATATGAACTTTAAATCTCCAGTCTAGGAACTACATTCAACCTTTACATTTCAGATTTCCCTATAGATGTCATATTTATACTCTTAACTTTATTTCATGAGTAAATGATGATGATAGCCAATTAGTATCTCTCCACAAGAATTCCCAGGGCATTACACCAGTTTTCAGTAAATATCACCTTTGTATTAAAGAGCAAGGATAAATACATGGTGATGTAGGAACAAAACCAGTTTGCTTCTTAAAGAAAATTAGAAACTCAACTGAGTGACCAGAATTCTTAAAAGAACAATCTACTTTTTTGATTTTAGATAAATAAATAAATTTTCTATATTTAAGTAGGTGGAACACAGTCATTATTCATTTTTTAAGTGTAGGGAAATCAGAAAAATATATTTGAAAGTGCCATAATATGCTAATTAAAGAAAGATATTCATTGGGGTTTTCATTTTTTTATTAAATGTTCTTGGATTTTAATGTGAACAAGAAGTTGAGAATTAAGAAGCAAATAATAGTTATAGGTTAGAAAGAATAAATATTTTTTTGGAAAATTCATTTCTATTACAGTTTTGGAAAATAATACAAAAGAAAAATTTCATAGTGCAGAATCATTGAGAGAAATAATTTTCAGTTGTTTTTGTGCAAAGGAATACAATGGCTTCCTTTCTATTCTCAATATATGATCATAAAATTAAGCCAATTAAATTAAGAATTAGAAACAACTAAAATATATGTGTAATTCATGATTAACATTTAAAATTCATATTTGAAAAGAAGTCTGAATTTCCTTATTAGACTCACACCATAAATAATAATTCTCAATAATTTTATTTAAAAATTCCTGGCACAGACTTCTTTATATTTAGGAAAAGCTTGTGTCATTAAATATTACAGGATATAAAATAGTATTTCTACATTGATATAAAAAGTTGAAAATAATTGAACAATTGAGTAAACTAATTCAAATTTCATGAAAAATTTCAACTTTTATATTAATTCTGAGAGTCACATGATGCTAAAACTAAAAAACTCTGTTCATTGAAAGAAGTTCTAATTGACCATAACATGGAACACAAAGACCAACCAGGAAGAATATTCTTAGAATATAACCAATTTTTTAAAAACTAAAAACAAGAACGCAGGCCTAATTAGTTGTCTAAAGTGTACAAGTGTACAAGAAAGGTATATCTTGCTGAAAGAGACTGAGTAGGTTATTTTAGCAATGAAGGCTAAATCAAGCTAACCTAAAAAAATATTTTCTTCTGGATTCAGTAAGATGGCAGGAATTACTTCTCAGTATCTTAAACAAAACTTTAAATCAATAAATTTACAGATACTTATAAAAGGAAGTGTTAAATCTGTTCTGTTGCAAAATAAAGATATGAAAAGAGAATTTAGAAAATGAGGAGCCAAGGAAGGAGATGAAGTAAACAGAATCAAGCCTGTCCTTCTGAATGCTATGTAAAATGATTAAAGCAGGGGAGGAAATAGCTCTGAAATGGATTTGAAATGGATACAACTGATGATTGAGGACAAACACTTGATACCCAACTATTTCTTCTATATTTCTCACTTCTTAGAGATAGAGAAAGGAGCACCTTAGATAACCAAGTAATGTTTAAAAAAAATAAGCATCTCAATTGAATTACTGTCTCTTTCATATCCCTTTCAAGTCTTTACTCAGTGAAACCTTTTAAACTCAAAAGTAGTTATCTCTATTTTTGAAGATCTGATATAATTCAGAAGGTATTTAACTATGAGGAATCATGCAATAATTCTTCTAGGACTGGCGGATGACCCCAGCTGACAAATTGTAATGTTCCTTTTTCTATTTCTAACATATTTACTGAGTATCACTGAAAATCTAGCCATCATCCTGCTCACCTTGGTGGATTCCCACTTAGACACACCCATGTATTTCTTCCTTCGGAATTTCTCCGTCTTAGAAATCTCATTGACATCTGCCTGCATCCCTAGATTTCTGGTCAGCATCGTGACTACCATTAAAACAATTTCCTGTGAGGCTTGTTTATCCCAATTATTTTTTCTCATCTTCTTGGGAGCATCAGAAATTTTCCTGCTGTCTGCCATGTCCTATGACCACTATGTGGCCATTTGCAAACCTCTTCATTATGCTACCATTATGAGCAGCAATGTGTAAATCCAGCTAATCCTTGGTTGTTGGTTGAGTGAGTTGTTAGTTCTCTCTGCTGGATTTATCATGGACCTGGGGTTAGAATTCTGTGATGCCAATGTTTTTAACCACATTGCATGTGATTATTCTCCTGCCCCGAAACTCTCCCGCACAGATACATGAGTCAAAGAATTAAGTTTTATCTTAGCCATTATCACAGTCCTAATTACCTTGGCCCTGGTGATACTGTCCTATGCAAATATAATAAGAACAATTCTGAAGATCCCTTCTTCCCTGCAGAGGAAAAAGCCTTTTTTTACCTGTTCCTCCACATGATTGTTGTGTCTATCTCTTATGGAAGCTGCATTTTTTTCTATATTAAACCTTCTGTAGAGGAGAGGGTATCTTTAAAAAAGACGTTGTCAGTACTCAGCATTTTCAATTGCAAATGTCTTAAATGTCTTTTATATACTTTAAGAAATAACCAAGGGAAACAAGCCCTGAAAGATATAATTTTAAAAGTGCCTTTATTAACCTAAAAGGACAGCTTCAGATTTTATAAAAGCATACCTCTACAGCATACTGAAAATTGAAACATATTTCAACTACCCTTTTAATGTATCTCATTGTGTTATTTTTATATGATGATAAAGCTGAAGTCACACAGAGAAGCCTTTTAGAGTTATTATCTGTATCCATGATATTCTCTAATTAATTGCTGGAATCACTTATTTCATTCAACTTAATTCTCTGATTTTGTTTGACCTCAAGTGGAACTTAAACTCCCACATGAATTCATTTTGAAATTCCAATATCTCCATGTTTTTTCCAGCATATATGTGCCCTGAATATTCAAGATCACTTTTAATTCTATTAATATTAATTAATTCGCCTTGATAAATCTCTAGGAAAATTTGTTTCTTATATCACACAGTGTAAATATTTTAGCAAAATATGTGATGTTTCTGAAAACATAATAATCAACTTAATTAGATATATGCATGTTCAGGCTTAATGAAGACCTCTTAATAAATCTCCAAATCTTTATTCAACATCAAATCAAAAGAGGCATTTTACATATGGAAGAGTGCTTTATATCAGAAGCTAATTTGAATAGTCTAAGTAGATTATGCCAATGTTAGCAAGTCAATACTAGATCTTAAATTTGCATCTAGGTTTTCATATGCAAATGATCACTGTGCAATATTGCCTTTTATGTGACTATAGTATGATTATTTTATCTGGAAAATCTTGGGGATGAATAGCAACTATCTTAAAATATTTGAAAATCCATTTCCGGAGGCAGTAAAGATTGGCTCTGTATAAATCTAGAAGGCACAAGTAAAAGCTGTAGCTGAGATATATGAGGCATACATTGCTTTATATCTTGCAGTATTTTGCCATATTTTGTCTCATGGGTGTGTCTTTATGTATGCCCTTCTCATTTTCTAGTATTCTGTTTTGTCTATTCCAAATATCATGTGCTAAATAATTATTAGGTCACTCTCTCTTATAGTTTTACTTTTTATTCAGCATATATTTCCACACTATCATCAGAAATGTATTCTTTTTTAAGTCAGAAAATCAGAAGAATAAACTATGGCATTTTATTATTTCAGATTTAATTTCTTAAATAGCAACTCTATTATTCTCTCTCTTTACCTTGATTAATGCTTCTTCATAGCACATACTAACATTAATTATTTAAGGCTTACTTATCTGTTTCAAACATCAGACTATAAACTCAGTTAAACAGGGTCTTAATTTATGCACCACTCTGTTAAAAAAGCCTAGCACATTAGTACATAGTACTGCTCAATTATATGTAAATAATGAATGCCAATTCTAGAGTTACAATAGCTTTATAATTTATTTTATTATTCATTTTTTTCATCATCCCTTTTTAACATATTTGTCAGAGTTTTCATGCATACTTTCATGTTTAATATTCAGGTAAACAAATAGCATGGGTTCTATGTACAAAGGCATTGCTGTTTGTTTTTATTGAGGTTAAAAATAGTTCATTTTAATTATCTTTTCAACTACATTTGATAATATTTAATTTAATTGTGTTTAATAATTACTATGTTATTTTTATAGGTTAAAATGAATTATTTCTATATCTATCAGCTTTCTATTTATATCTGCAATTATATATTACTTTAAAAAATCCATTCTTCCAGGTAGTTATCAGTGTTTTCAATCATTATTTTGTCTCCTGAGGTAATAGTAATTTTCCACATTTGGACTGTCCATTATTTCCATACCTGTTAAACTCTCTTTTGGCATTTTGAAAGCTGTTCTGAATTTTGAGAGAAATCTTTATATGTGTCCTGCTAATCACTGCTTTGATCTGATACAGCATCAAAGTTACTGGATTTCTAAGAATTTGACATGTAACTGTATTTAGCTCGTTTCTTTGCAAAGTGTTATATTATGTGTCTTTCTTTTTGGCCCTTTATTATAATCTTGCTTCATTTTCTTTCTCATTATTGCTATAATCAGCTTGTAATTTTGCATGGCTTTATATTTCCCTTTTAATAAAACCATATTTTTTTGTTAATTTTTTAAATTTTTATTTTAGAAAACTTTTAGATTTACAGAAAAGTTATACAGAAATTACAGAGTTCCTGTATTATTCGCCACATACACACACACACAGTTCCCCCTATTATTAACATCTTACATTACTGTGCTACATTTATTACAATCAATGAACCAATATTGAAGCATTGCAACTAACCAAAGTCTATAGTTTATGTTTTGGTTTACACTTTGTGTTGTACAGTTTTATAGGTTTTGCGAATTTAACAATCCAAAGATTTAAGTCTCTGAGAAATATATTTAGCAGGTATATTGAAAATTATAGGTTCAGATAAAATGAGTAGAAGAATCATGATTAGGGGAATTATAAATGAATATAACTATGTTGTATTGAGGAAATATATTTACATGTATTTTCAATCAGGCTTTGCCAGAGGGGTGTTGATTTCAAGAGGCTGTGTGCTGGACATCCTCTTAGAGGTCCTGGGAGCACTTTTGTTTAACACTTTGTTTACTGTGGAAGTTTTAAAATCTGCCTGAGACTTGCATAGACATAACCTCGGGAATGACATCCTGACTCACTTTGATATCTCTTAGCCATTAAAACATTGTTGTATTTAATATGGCCAAGATCTTTTTTCCAAATGCATCACTGATTTATGCTCGATAATAACACCTCAGTGCCAGGGAGGCTCATGCGTGGAAGTCATGTTCCACATCAGGTAGAAGATAGTGAGTTTATTTGCAGAGGTTGGCTTAGAGAGAGGGCACATTTGAGTAACAATGTTACCCTGAAAGAGGATGTAACTCTCACTCATTAATTCTAATTAGTTATGGTTTCATTTTTTACAGGAATAAGGTTCATAAGTACAAATATTAAAATCAAAGGCTTGGCTTATTGGCTTGTTTCCTTTTCTTAGGCAAGCTGATATATTCCAGAGATTTTTGTCATCTTATTTGATAAAGCACAAGGACTTCCCCAGGATGGAAGTTTAATGTTTTGTTAGCTACTGTGTGGTTCTCTATTGAGAAAGCATACTTACGACAACAAGAAAAAGTTATCATCCCATAAAAGCATGCTCTAGTTGCATTTCCCCCATATACCACGCCAATAACAACACCCTATACCACTGACCTATCTTTGTTATAGATCCTGAAAGTGATCTACAGCAATATTATATTTGTATTATTAATTACAATCCTTAGCCACCCCGATGGCCCCCACTTTATCCTCTAGCTTTCTTATCTTTCAAAGTGTTTTTATCAAGAAGGGATTCTCAATTTTGTCAAATGCCTTTTCTGTTTTGATAAAGATGATCATGTGATTTTTCTCCTTTGATTTATTAATGTGATATATTAAATTAATTGATTTTCTTATATTGAATCATCCTTGCGTATGTGGGATAAAACCCGCTTGATCCTGGTGTGTAATTTGTTTAATATGTTGTTGGATTCAATTTGCACATGTTTTGTTGAGGAATTTTGCATCTAAGTTCATTTGAGGATTGTTCCATAATTTTCTTTTCTTGTAGCATCTTTCTATGGCTTTGGTATTAGGGTGATATTGGCTTCATAGAATGAGTTAGATAATGTTCCCTCATCTTCAATTTCTTTGGAAGAATTTACGTATGATTGGTTTTAATTCTTGTCGGAATTATTGGGAGAATTCACCTCTGAAGCCTTTTGGTCCTGGGCTTTTCTTTCTTGGGAGGTTTTTGATGACTGATTCAATCTCATAAGTTGAAATTTGTCTGTTGAGTTCTTCTAATTCTTCTTTCTTCAGTGTAGTTTCCTCATGTGTTCTTAGAAATTCATCCGTTTCCTCTAAGTTTTCCAAATTGTTAGCATAGAATATTTCATAGTATCTTCTTGTAATATACTTTTTATTTCTGTAGAGTCAGTGGTGGTGATGTCCCTTCTCATGTTTCTGATTTTATTTGCAACTTCCCTCTTTTTTCTTTGTTAGTCTAGCTAAGGGTTTGCCAATTTTATTAATCTTCTCAAGAAGACAGACATTGATTTGTCAATTCTCTCCATTGTTTGTTTTTTTAATTTCTCAATGTCATTTAATTCTGCTCTCATCTTTGTTATTTCTTTCCTTCTGCTTATTTTGGGATTAGATTGCTGCTCTTTTTCTAGTCCCTCCACTTGTGAAGTTAGGTCTTTGTTTTACCTCTTTCTTCTTTTGAAATATACGCATTATAAATTTCCCTGTCAGCACTGCCTTTGCTGCATACCGTAAGTTTTTATGTTTTGTTCTCATTTTCATTCTCTTTGAGATATTTACTAATTTCTCTTACAATTTCCTCATTGACCCACTGATTGTTTAAGAGTGTGCTTTTAAACTTCTCTGTGTTTGTGAATTATTCAGTTCTCTGCCCATTATTGATTTCCAGCTTCATTCCATTGTGGTCAGAGAAAGTGTGTTGTTAAATTTCAATTTTTCTAAATGCGCTGAGACTTGTATGACATAACATGTGGTTTATCCTGGAGAATGATCCATGAGGACTCAAGAAGAATGTGTGTTTGTGTGTGCATATATATATATATGCACACACACACACATACCACTCTTTTAGGGTTCTGTGTTCTGTATGTGTCTGTTAGATCTAATTCCTTTAACATATTATTCAAGATCTCTGTTTCTCTATTGATCCTCTGTCTAGATGTTCTGTTTATTGCTGAGAGTGGTGTGTTGAGGAGCCCCACTCTGATTGTAGAGGAATCTATTTCACTCCTCAGTTTTGACAGTGTTTACCTCATGTATTTTAGGGTACCCTTGTTAGGTGCATAAATATGTATGATTGTTCTTTCTTCCTGGTAGATTGCCCCTTTTATGAATATATAGTGTATTTCTTTGTCTCTTACCACAGTTTTGCATTTGAAGTCTAATTTGTCTGATAGTAGTATAGCTATAGCTATCCCAGCTCTTTTTTGATTGCTGTTTGTGTGGAAGATCATTTTGCAACCTTTCATTGGCAAATCTATTTGTGTCCTTGTGTCTAAAGTGAGTCTTCTGTAGACAGCATATAAATGGGTCATATTTTTTGTCTATTCCGCCAATATTTGTCTCTTAATGGAGAGTTTATCCATTAACCCTCAGTGCTATTACTGTAAATGCAGTACTAATTTCAAACTCTTTTTTCGTTAGTATTATATATACCATATCTTATTTTTTTTCTCTTTTTAACCTTTTAGTTACCCTTACTAATGCTTTCCCTTTCTGCACTGTCTTCCAATCCTCTCTCTCCTGTCTTTTCCTTTCAGCTTGGAGAACTCCCTTTACTATTTCTTGAAGGGCCAGCCTCATGTTGATGAATGCTCACAATTTCTTTTTATCTGTGAATATTTTAATCTTCTGCTACATTTTTGAAGGACAATTTTACTTGATAAGAATTCTTGGCTTCAGTTTATCTCTTTCATCACCTTAATTATGTCATACCACTGCCTTCTCACCTCCATGGTTTCAGATGAGACATCAGCACTTAATCTTATATGTGATAGATTTCTTTTCTCTTGCTGCTTTCAGGATTGTATCTTATATCTTTGGTGTTTGACAATCTGATTAGTATGCATCTTGGAGTAGATCTATTAGGATTTATTCTTTTTGGAGTACGTTGTGCTTCCTGGTCATGTACATTCATGTCCCATATTTAGTATATTTTTATTTTCTTCTATTGTGCATTTCATTTCCATTAGATGATTTTTTTAATATGTTCATAATTTCTTCTGTATGCTCACCCAATGTCTTCCTAATATCCTTTACATCTTACTTCATCTCCTTGAATTGATTTAAAATATTTGTATAGATATCTTTAATTAGTTGTTCCAAATTCTGTGTCTCCTGTGGTTTTTCAGTTTCTTCTTTGCCTGGGACATATATTCCTGTTCTTTAGTATGCCCATTAATTTTTAGCTAATGTTTAAGCATCTGTTTATCTTGATGGGTTTACACCATTCGCCAGTTTCTCTTTCTTGTCTAGGTTTTTTGTTTGTTTTGCTTTTTGTTAAGGCTCTTCTTTGACACTTGGATCCACTTATCCTGAATCTTTAGAATTGTGTATGTTTTGTTTGGAAAAAAAAAAAAAGAACAAAACAAAACATAACAAAAAAATGAAAAGGAAAAGAAAACAGAATTGAAGAAAAAAGAGGAAAAAGAAGGAAGGAAAGAAGGAAGGAAGGAAAGAAGGAATGAAGAAAGGAAGAAACAAAGGAAGGAAAGAAGGAAAGAAGGAAGAAGGAAGGAAGAAAGGAAAGAAGGAAGGAAGGAAGGAGGAAGAGTATGGAATGAAAAGAGAAAAGAGAAAAAAGAAAAAGAAGAAAAATGGAAAAAAATAAAAATAAAAAGTTCCTCCCTCTCACCAGCTACACCTTACCAGCTGGATTGCCCCCACAGACCACCACTCTCCTGGTGTCTGGTTGGGCACCCCTTCACATACAAAATCACCCTACAGCCTGCTGCCTCCCCAGTCCCCAGCTGGTCACTCCATTACCCACCTATAATCCCATGGGAATCAACTTTACCACCTAAAGTGCTGTACTTAAGTAATGGTCTCTTTTATCCTTATTCTTACAATCTGTAATCATCTTCTAAATTACTTAGGTCAGCAACATTTTACCGCACCTTTTTCAGTTAAGTTATGTTACACAATTGTAATACATTTAGATTATTTTGTAACAGTCTGGATTCCATTCTGATGTCACTATCTTATTAATATTATTAATGATTTTAAAATAGTACATATATTAAAGATCACTCTTTGTAGTGTATAGATCTATGAATTTTGACAAATGCTTACTGGCATGTATCCTTAACTACAGCATCACACAGAGGCGTTTCACCACCCCTAACCTATGTTTTCTCCTATTCAATTATCCCTCCTTTACCAAATTATTGACACTCCTCATCTGTTTAATGTCTTTATAGTTTTGCCTACTCTAGGATGTCAGTGTGTGTGGGCTAGTCTGCTTACTTTTACTTAGTATTTAAAATTTTAGCATTTAAAATTTCCCCACATTATAGATGGAATGAGAAATCTTTCTTTTATCACTGAATAGTAAATATTCCATTGATTCACCACAGATCTTTGTTTTATTCCATTCACCTATTGAAGGACATATGGTTCTTTACAGTTTTACATGATTGTAAATGAAGCTGCTATAGAAATGTTAATCACTTTTTAGTTCAGGCGTAAAAAAAATTTATGATCTTATGATTTTAAAAATTGATGTAATTATCTATAATGCATATATAGAATAATTTTATAGAGTATAGACTTCATAGTGTTGATACTTTATATTTACTCTTCTCTGTGGAACATAGCATTTTTTTCTCTGAAAATATGCTTTCCCTGTATTTGCTGAGGTACCTAGCAAGCTCACATGAAATTGGAGGCTATTTCAATTCTAACTACTGCCAATTGAAAGGGAATATATATTTTAGTACAAAAAATAAGACCTTTTGGAGAAGTCCCTGATATTATTCATCAGCTTTTATCCGTGATGTCACTATGACACAGCACAAATGATAAACCTCAACAAATATTTTGTCAACATGTATATGTCAACGTACATTTTGCAATTTATTCATTCACCTTAAACTTTTATTAGAAATGAAAACCCATTGTTTTAGTTTTAATTAAATATGTATTTTAATTTTGCTCATTGTAATAATTTATATCCTTTAACAAATATTTAGTGTCAATATTTTTACATCAAATATTTAGTCTCTTGATTAATTTTATTATTTTTCTATATTTAGATACAACAAAATTATAAGACTTCATTTTTTTCCATTATTATACATAATAACAATCTATACAATTAAAACAATTTGCTCATCAAAAGTTAACTAATATTAACCAATTTTAATTTAATTTTCTTTTCATGTATCCAATGACTCTGATGTTGAGCTGACATCATTTACATATCTGGAAACTTCCTCTTCTGCTAATGGGGACAATAACAATTAATGTTCTACAATTGCTTTCATGCATATATAGAATAACTTGAAATTAAAAGCAAGGAAAACTTATTTAGACATATAAGTATTTGACCTAAGTGAAAATCATACTTTACTGTATGATATGTAAATACATATTTAGCAGGCTTCCATGATTAAATCTTAATCTTCAGGGTGATTCTTCTGAAAATAATGTATCAATAACTAAGAAGTTTGCATCTTTAAGTTTTTGTATAATGAGTGATTTTACTCCATCCCATCATGGAAGATGATAAATGTCCACAAAACTGAGCAAGTTACACTTTGCAATAAATTTTTGTGCAAAATACAAATTTATTGCTTCGTTATTTATTATTCATGATATTTCTTTTCATTCATTGCTGTTTAAAATCTTACCTCAAAATAAAAACTAATAAAAAATATATTTAAAATTATACATGGTATTGGGGATTGAATGAGGTACCCCAAAAAGATTTGTTCAGTTCTCAACTTTGGTCATGTGGGTGTGAACTCATTTGTAATAGGACACTTGAAGATGTTATTAGCTAAGGTGTATCCAAACTGGATGAGGATGGGCCCTAATCCAATATGGTTGAAGACCTTATAGGCAAAATAAATTGAAGAGACCAAGAGGAAGCCATCGGGAGCAGGCAGAAGATGGAAGTCAATGGAACCTGGAGAAAAAGGAGAAGATATGGCCATGTGATAGAAAAACCAAGGAACCCCAATGATTGCTAGCCAGCTGGAAGATACTGACCACAGGAGAAAGCAAGCCTTCAAGGCTCTGAAACCCTTAGCCAATAAACTCCTGTTGTTAAGCCAATCCATTGGATGGTATTTGTTTTAGCAGAGAAAGTGAATCATTTGGTTACCATACATATATAAATAAATTGCAAAATGAAAAAAAATAATAAAAAACCTGTATTAAGAACATCCTCACCCTCTATTTTCTGCATAGATTTCATTCATATTCAATTTCAGTGTTTTCTTCTGATCCAGATATCAAGCCACATGGAGACTTAATATATCTTGCAGGCCATTTAAAGGATGGCATAACTTGCTAGCACTTCATGTATCAGTCTGTGCCACACTGATACTTCTGCACTAGTGCTATCCCCGCCCCTCACATGTGAAAGAAGTTAGCCTTACCTAGTCACTTCTGCCCTGTTGCAATTGCATCTGAAAGGAATCAGAATAGTGGTAGGTTTTTTGTGGCTGTCTTTCATATTTAACCACATGTTTAATTGAAAATGAGTCATTACATCTGCATCAGACATATTTCTGGATGAATCATGGCAGAGGCTGGAAATAATAGTGTAGGGCTACCAAACTAAACCCTAGTAATTAAAAAAAATAATATTTTTAATTGAAAAATCCAGGAAATTCTAAACTCCATGGGATGCCAGGGCAACAGTTGTAAATGCAAATATAAAAGAAACCAGGACTTAGTTTCTTGCTGATTTATATATCAATGTGTGAATCAAAAAAAGGTAATTTTCATTTGGAGAGGTAGGACAGGGAATATGGAAACCAAATTAATTTGGTGAAGAAAAGTTCTAGGAAAATAAGTCAAAAGATGAAGCAGATATATCTTTTCTCTGGTTCTGAAGTTATTATTGAAATAAAGAACTAACTTATGGAGCATGGAATCATAAAACTTTCATGACTGTCTTGGTAATTTTCATATTTACCCTTGATTTAAAATGCTAGCAAAGGGTTCCTGTTTCTTGAACTTTCCCTTTATCATTTAAATTTGCGAACTGGGACAGTCTCAATCAAATTGATAACACCATGATGAGATGGTGTTATTATGGTTGTTCTTAAAAACTTAATTCTTTAAAAGCTTCTTAAGTTACAGCATGTATGAAAAATGTGACCCTCTGTTACCCTTATGTTTTTCAAAAATAATGTACAGATTGGGAAAAAAATGAACTAATCAGCATGTCCTTTACTGAACTGGTAACATTTCATAAATTATGCAAAATCTCTCAGTCTAAGAAACACTTGATTAGATTCTACTTTACTTGCCTAAAATTGCTAATATCTACCAGTGATTAGGATTGAGGTGCTCATAAAGATATTATGTACCACTTGATATGGAATTATTGCACTAAATTAAAAAGTACCAAGTGCACTGGTTGTAATAGAGTGTTTATTTAGCATTGTGTTTGCACATTCAAAATACGTTACTTAAATCACATAGAAAACACTCCATAAATTTTGTTAACTGAATGAATGATGAATGCATTAATAATTGTATTATCAGTGTTCTCTATGGTAACAGAAGCAACAGGAGATATATGTAAATATTATGTGTTTATAAAATTGTCTTATGTGAATGTGGGGATGCACAACTCCAAATACTGTAGGGCAGGTTATGAGCCAGGCAATTCAATGAAGGTTTTCGAAGAATTCTCCAGGAGAATCTGGCTGGCTAAAATAGAGATGGAAAATTTCCCTTCTGACTGCTGAAATCATCACCTCTTTTAAGGTCTTCAACTGATTAGATGAGATTTCTCTCATAGCTGAAGGGAATTTCACAGATGTTTACTAAATGTAATAAGTCATAGATGCAATCAACTCACTGATGATTAAAGTCCACAGAAATGCCCTCATAGTAACAATTAGGACAGTGCTAATTGACCAAACAACTGAGCACCACTACCTGGACAAAATGATACATGAGCCTAATCATCACAATAACAAATGAGCAATTACCAATTTCTAATCTGAAGTGATTACTACAATTTCAGTAATTCATTAGTCTATCATAAAATACTGGTTTAACTTCAGCCTGCTGTGTAATTGGCCTACAGAGCGTCTTAGATTTGACCTGTGCTTACAGTAAGCTGAAAACCTACATAAAGAGAAAAAATATGCATGTATAGTGAAATGTTGTCAATTTGTTGCCATTCAGACTACTGTATACAAAGGATGAAAGCAATATTCACTGAAGGACCTAAGTGATAATCATGAAATTTGAGTTCAGAGTGCTTTACCTAATCTACAGGTCGAATAGATTTAGAAAAAAATAAATGAGAGCAGGATAAGAGATTACCCCTATTTTCGCAGATTGATTTTATAGAATCCCCAAGAGCTTGTCATCCATTTCCTTCTTAAATATTACCGCCTTATAAGTAATGAATGTGATTGCTTAGCAATTCAACCCACTACCATTTGATGAGTTCTGATTGTCATGTTTTCTTCATACTGGGATTTCTAACAGCCTACTATCTGTCCATACACTATGGAGACAGACTCCCTACATTCATATCCCAACAAGACACTCACTAATTGACCTTGAGCACGTTTCTTTAAATTCCTTCTGTCTGAACTTTCCATTTTTTAAAAAATAGGAGCTTGATAAAAAATTTTATATAACACAAAGAACTGAGAGGACTTTTTAATAGTAAAATTGCGTTGACTATAGCATAATGAATAAATAAGTCTTATTGCTCTTTGGAATATTTTCATCTTTGATATTATACAGATGAAATGGAACTCATTTATCATAGATAAAATTCAAGTATTTAAAGGTACTTATTGTTCCCAATCCTCCCCACAACATGAACATATCATTTTAGGCTATGTAACACTCTTTCTTCAAGAACACCCCTCTTTATATGCCTTATAGAAATATTTCTATAGACATGTGTCATTATGCCCTATCTATCTTTTGTAATAATTTTTAAAGTGAAGAACATCAGTGTGAAACTCAAGAATATTTTTGCATGGAAGGGAATATATTTCCCTTGTTTACTATATTTCTATTACTGCATTGAATGACAGCAATTGTCAGCATGTTAGCCACACACTATAGCTACCTAGTATATAGTTTGTAGACAATTAAAATAACATGGGATCTGAAAAATATGTACACTATAAGCAGAAAATAGTGATTTAGAGAATAAAGGTTAGAGAATATTTGAGGAAAGTTATCCAATAGAAAGACATGGGTAAATGAGGTGTTTTTTATGGAACTGCTTTGGGGCAATAGACTTGCCAGCCTAAAAGTGGGTTCATAAGGCTGAGTTATGGGAAATAATGAGAAGAAAAGGAACTGATTCCAGATGTAAGAGAATTTGACAAGCCTAGCAGAGGATTTTAATGAAAAAGTCAGGGTTTACCATATTTTTTAAAAAGAAATATAGTATATCACACAAGAAAAGAGTCATTCTGTAAATACTCATGAAGGATATGGTTCTAAGTAGGGGGAAACTAAAAGCAAAAGGATAATTTGAAGTGCCACTATAACTACAGTACCTGATGGGAAGAAGAACTATATCGGAGGGGTCTATATCACACAGAAGACATCACTTCAGTACTTTGTCGCAGTATTTTACCCTTTCAATCCTCCCTAATATCTGGATTCATGGCGTTTAAAATCTGAGGATCTAAATTTGTTTTTCAAGCCATGAAGTCACAGGTAAGTTAATTTTTGAGTCTCAATTTAGACATTTGTAAAATATGAATGTTAGTATTTACTTTTTCTTCTGTTGTGAGTTTCAAATGTGGTGTAAAAAGTAATTTGTAAATTCTAAAACTATATAGTGATCTTATTATATTTACTTTTTGCTTCCTTGTCCTAGGAATTAACATTTTGGAATTCTAACAGAATGGCACACTGCTGTCTCCCCAGGAGAGCAACTAAATGCAACTCTATTGTGCATGATGGAGATCTTTACAGGTATTTCCTTCAGGTTCCCCCTAGAAAATAAAAATAGCCATGGATCACAGGAAAATATTGCCCCTTTGAAGGCAAAATAAGTGCTTACTGATCAGCAGTTGTGGGTTCATTTAAAAATTGCACATGAAATCTGTAATTGATATGACTCTAACTTAAGTAACTGATAAGTTTAAAATTAATTTCAAAGAATCCCATGACTACTATCATCTTTCTTAGGATGCAGAATATTTTATCTGTATCTAGGAAAGAATGATGCCTTATCCCATATATGTATGCTTGTTTCTTGATGACGTGACTTAAAGACCAAATAACTTGTTAGTAATATTTCAAAAGGAGACCACTAATCACAGATAAACCATTACCACAATAGTTGAGGACATTTGAAAATAAGCAGTAACAGAAAATTCAGAAGTGACAAAAGGCCCTAGTTTATGCAAAGAAATGTGCCAGGAATGACATCAAGCAGTTTCACAGCCTTTCTCCTTCTCGCCCTTCCTCATGCAATGAGACAAAGCACAGAAAAGGAATTACAAGGTATTGTAGACTCACAAAAGGATCATAGTATTCCAAAAATTGCATATATTAACTTAATTCAATAAGAAAAATTTGGATATCCTTTTGCATTTGAAAACAAATTCATTGCTCAAGATAAATAATGTGAAAGCAAGATGAAGCAAGTACAAATTAATGTGGAAAAATCTCTACTAAGAGAGTAGGTTACTGAAAAAATGTGAATGTATCATATAGAAGTCAATAAATTACATCTAACAGCAGAATGAAGCAATGACTACGCACATATGCTCTGGAATAAGATTATATTTATTTGAATAAATGCTTTACCTCACTGTGTGATTTTGGACACATTTCTTCATTCTCTCTCATCCTTGGTTGTCTCATCTATAAAATGGATAGGCTAAATGTATCTACCGTGTGGGAAATAAATTAAGGTTAAAGGATATACTCTTTTGTGAAATAAAAAATGGAGTAAAATAAGTTATATTAATTAAGAATATACCAAACATTCTATTTATTAGAGTGAAGTGGAATGATAAGGAGAAATTCTGGATACTCAAATTTTCTAAAATAGGAAGACATAGCAAAAAAAGACACATTTAAGTTTCTTTTTGAAACTTTTAAAAGGAAGATTAATTTTAGACTGGAAATTATGAGGAGAAAAATGTGGCTCAATCAAAGGAATTCTAGGTGTACAAGGAACTATTGAAAAAAAAGTAGAATTCAAGAGTGTGTTATGCAAACAAACGGTAATAGCAATGCTTACACCTGGGTAGAGGGAATAAAAGAAGAAGTAAAATTAAGATGTGTTGGGCATCATAGATCAATGTATGTGTTCAATTTCTTTCATTTGTTCTGCAGAAAATAGGATTTATTTGATAGGAAAGAAACCATCTTTCTTACATTTTCTTGGAAGGCTTGTTTTACTTGCTTGTTTCTCAGAGTATAAATGAAAGGGTTTAAGAGCGGGGCAACTGAAGTGTTGAGCACTGCCACACCTTTATTTAAATCCACTCTTTCTTGTGCATTAGGCTTAATGTACATGAAGATACAACTTCCATAAGAAAGGACGAGGACAATCATGTGAGAAGAACAGGTAGAAAATGCCTTTTTCCTTTCCTGTGCAGATGGAATCTTCAAAATCGTCCTTATGATAAGTGTATAGGAGGTAATCACAAGGATCAGGGTGGCAAGAAGTGTCACCAAGGCTAAAGTGAAAGAGAAGACCTCTATGTGCCTGGTATCTGTGCAAGAGAGCTGAAGGACAGGACCATAGTCACATACAAAATGATCGATGACAGTGCCAGCGCAGAAGTCCAGCTGGAGACCCATGATGAGACCCGGGAAGACTTCCAGCAGTGCAGCCAGCCAA
>JAKSZT010000076.1:1430480-1447312 GCA_026826555.1 Tolypeutes matacus | reverse complement strand
TTTGCTGGACCAAACACCTGGACACAATTACCTGGCCGAGTTGAAACATTACCCTAACCATCACAGGCCCTTAAGAATTATGCTAAATTTACTCAGTTTGTGCTCTATAACTGGAATAACAAAGCCTGGATGACATCACATCTATTTACAACACGGTTTACTGAAAATTTTAAGCCTACCGTTGAGACTACTGCTCAGGAAAAAAAGACTCCTTTCAAAATATTACTGCTCATATTTCACCCTGCAATGTGAGAGAAACAGTTCCAGTTTCACCCACAGCTGAACTGCAAGGAGAGAAGGCCCTGAGAGGCTGAAAGAGCTGAGGCCAAGGAGAGATGAGCCATATGCCTGAGAGCTTGTAGCTGAACTCAGGAAGAAAGTGGAGCAGCTGAGACTGATAGAGGAGGCCAGGAAAGAGACAAGCCCTATGCCTGGTTGCCCAAAGCTGAGCTCCAGGAGAAGGTAGATTCTGGAGGGGAAGGCAGGTACCTTGGCAGAGATCAGTGACCATTTTGATTTTCCACATGGTCAGAAAACAGGCTCAACAGGAGCTGACTTTGGTTAGAAAGCACCTCTGACGTTGATTGATTTGGATAATTCACAGCCTCAGAACTATTAGCTTTTACCCCAAATAAATACTCTTTATAAAAGCCCACCCTTTTCTGGTACTTTGCATTAGCAGCCTTTTGGCAAACTAAAACAGATGAGGACTATAAGCACCTCAGAGACAGAGGCTGTGACTGACTCACTCGCCATTTTATCTTCAATCCCAAGTTCAGCATCTGACACATAGTAGAAGATATTATAAAAGAGAGAGAACAACTGATGGAATTTTGAGAAATTCTTGGGTGATAGACAATGACTGGAGCCAAGTGTAAGTAGGAAACAGTGGTCAAGAATAGAATATAATCAAGAAAGAAACTTTCTAGAAATGCCTTTCCTTTTTTCCACATTATCTGCAAGGAAGGAAAATAGCAAGGCATTGATGCTGTAAGGCAAAATTAGGGCAATGTTCCCCTTTTGCTGGAGCACTAACCAATAATAGATATAGGAAGACTAAGCATCACCTTAGAATTCTACTCCTCTCCCACAAAACCATCATTAAATAACCAAGGAACAGAAAATTCCTAATATCTAGAAATGCTTTTAAAATACAGAAAACAAGTAATGTTGCCTAAGATATTTTACATTACTATCAAGTTCCTACCAAATATTTATAGAGATGGTTCTTTTTATATTTAACATCACAAGAAAAAGAGACATTCCCAGTCACCAACAAAAAAAAAAATTAGTAAGAGGGAGATGAAACTCAAAGCAGTAATTATGTGAACTGATGCTGCATTTGACCCACTTAAGTGTGGTGGTCTTAGGATGTGGGAGGGAGTAGGTGTGCATTATCTTTTACAGGTTATACAGAAAGAGTAGAAAATCTTAGGTCTGCGTGAGACTGTACTGGAAACCTATATAAAGCTACAACCTTGTAAGGGCTTCAATTTCAGTAATTAGTACTAGAAAACTCCATCCACCAGTACAGAGAACCAGTGATGAAATGTGTCACTACCCAAGATGTGGGAGGAGAAAACATAGTCACTGTTGAAATAGCAGACCTGTTGCTTGTGCATGCTGCATGTAAACATGTCATATCTATGTAGCCTTAGAATCTGAAATTTGCACAAATCTATGATAAGTCCAATTATATCATTGGGGCAATTTTTCTATGCACTGGGAAAACAATGCTGGAGGGATCCCCCAGATAAAACCTCAGAAAAAATTAGCTCACTTTACAATATTATAAAACACTTAAAAAAATTCTTACCATGAATGAAATTTCAGCTGATATACCACATAGGTGGAGTAAAACCAAAATATTTAAAAATTGGGCAAATAAAATAAATAAAGACTATAAAAATGCTCATGTACATTTTAGACATAAAATGAATTTTTAAAAATAGAAGAAAAGGACTAGATACTTTGAAAAAGAACAGAACCTTTTTTAAAGACCCAAATAGATTTACTAGAAATAAAATAAGCATAATCACAGAAAGTTTTAAAAAGCATAATAAACTTATTAAATATCAAATTAGGCACTATTGAAAGTTTGTGAACTGAATGAAAAAAATGAGAGAGTAACCCATAATGCATCATAAAGAGGTAAAATGGATGAAAAATATAAAAGTTAAGGAAATGGGAATCTACCATTAGATAAACTATATATCGAAAAGGAGTTTGTAAAAGGGAGTATGGAAAAAAATTGGTGAAGCACTATGTAGAGTTAATGGGTGCATTTTTCTAGAATTGATGAGGGCATGACTTTCTAGATAAAGAAGCACCAAATAACCTGAACAGGATAAAGCAAAAGAAATACATACCCCAGGGAAGCGGCTGTGGCTCAATCAGTAGGGCTCCCGTTTACCATATGGGAGGCCCCGGGTTCGGTTCCCAGGGCCTCCTGGTGAGGGCGGGCCCGCCCGCATGGCGTGGTTGGCTGACCCAGCGAGCGCAAGCAGGAAGGGGGGGATAAATGAATAAATAAATTAAATCTTTAAAAAAAAAAAAAAAAAAAGAAATACATACCCCAAAACAATGTAGTGAGTTTACAAATTACCAAAGGCAAAAGAGATTGTAAAAGCACCTAGAGAGGAAAAAAATAGGTCATATGCAAATGAACAACAATTACTCTGACAAAAATCTTCTTAATGGTGACAAGAAACTAGAATACAATGGTAAATAATGTTAACTGAGAATTCTATATCTAACTAGTATTACTGATCAGTGAAGAACATTCTACACAGAGCTGATTGATAACATAATAGAGGAAGATTTTTGCAAAGTCCAAAACTAATGAGTATAAAAACCTTCTTGTGTGAGTCTTTAAGGAAAATACTATAACCCAATAGAAAATAAATGAGTGAGGTATATGAAGAGACTTTTTACCCATGCAGAAACAAAACAGTCTAAAAAATATACTAAGATGTTCAAACTCTCTAAGAATCAGAAAAATTGAAACAGTGGAATAGCATTTGATACTGATCAGATTGGCAAAAAATAGAAAGTTTAAAAAATCAAATGCTACAAAGGATGTGAATAACTGGCAAGTAAATTGACACAGCTCCTCTGGATACAAATCTAATTAGAGATATTAAGTATTTGGATTCCCTCACACAAAAATCCCTTCCTAGTGATATCTTAGTAAAATCCTTCATATGCCATAATGAAACGCATCAGTAGCACTTTTGTGTTTGAAAACAATAGTTTAAAGATACCCTAGCTCTCTACAAAAAAAGGGGGGAAATGGATAAATAAAATGAATAATAGAGTACCACAGAATAAAATGTAATAAGGGAAAATTTTTAAAAAAATTTGCTGCCCATTGGCAAGGTACCTGTGAAGCAGGCTAGACAGGAAATCAGTAGATGGACCTGGAATCTGGCAAGAAGTCCACGTGGACAAGGATACATCCAAGATGGCTGCTGGAAGACCCTCACAAATGAGATTTTCTCCAGAAGCCAGGAGAAGTCCTGGATATTCTCCAGGGACATTATCATTGGGCCAGCCTGGGTGATTGATGGGTGGGGTAATCAATCAAAACTGTAAACAGCTGGGACACCTCCCATGTCATTAGCAAAGGGGCGGAATAATTAATCATTCAAAAAGCAGGCACAGGGGCCGAATCTCTCTCTCTTGCTTTTGGACCCCTGTTCTGGCCTTCTTCATCCCTGCATGGATCAACACCCAAGTCAAACCTGGGCATTTATAATCTATAATGGAATTGTAGTCTGTAAATCAGTCCTCTTTATCACTCTTCAGCCCCTTCTTCTCTACCTGGGACCCATGAACTATTATTTTCTCCCATTTCTCTTCCCTCCCTACTTTAATAAATTATTGGCCTAATCAATGTGACGTGCTCTTGAAATTCATTTCCTGTAGCTTAGTCAAGAACCTAGACAAAATCCAGCAACACCTGGTCACCCAAGAGCTTTGGTGGAGATGCACAAGATTAATGTTTTTTTCATGCCAATGAACACAATATCCACTCTGCAGCCCATGGATCAGGAGTAATTTTGATTTCAAGTTTCATTATCGAAGAAATAAATTTTGTAAGGTTATAACTGTCATAAATGGTGATTCCTCTGGTGAATCTGGGCAAAGTAAATTGAAATGGTTACAATTCTATATACCAATAAGGACATTTGTGATTCATGGGATGAGGTCAAAATATCAACATTAAAAGGAATTTGAAAGAAATTAATTCCAATTTACACAGATGACTTTTGAAAGGCTCAAAATGTCAGTGGAGGAAGTAACTGTAGATGTGAAAATAATAAGACAACCAGAATTAGAAGTGGAGGCTGAAGATGTGACTGAATTGCTGAAATTTCATGATAAAATATGAATGATTGAGCAATTGCTTCTTAGGAACAGCAAAGTTTCTTGAAATGGAATCTACTCCTGAGGAAGATACTGTGAATATTGTTAGAATGACAGAAGAGAATTTAGAACAGGGCTCCTTATCAAGGGATCCATGAGCTTGAATTGAAATAAAAAAAAAACATTATTCTTATGGGGATATGTTAGTGCGGGTGTGATCTATTTATTAAGTAACACACAGTACAGTGTGGACTTAGTAAGGGGTGCATGATTTTCACCTGACTAGCAAAGGGGTCCATGAAACAGAAAAGATTAAGATCCCCTGATTTAGAACATTTTTGAACTCAGTTGATAAAGCAGTGGCAGTGTTTGAGAGGATTAACTCCAAATTTGAAAGAAATTATACTGTGGGTAAAATGCTATCAAACACATTGCTACAGAGAAATCTTTTGTGAAAGGAAGAGTCAATAGATGTGAAAATTTCACTGTTATCTTATTTTAAGAAATTGCCACAGCCACCCCAACCTTCAACAACCACCACCCTAATCAGTCAGCAGCCATTAGCATGGAGGCAAAACCCCCCACCAGCAAGAAGTCTGTGATTTGCTGAAGGCTCAGATGATGGTTAGTATTTTTAACAATAAAGTATGTTTTAAATTAAATGTTGCACATCATTTTTACACATAATTCTTTTTCACACTGCAGAATAGTGTAAACACAAATTTCATATGCACAAGGAAACCACAAAAATCCTATGACTTGCTTTAGTGTGACATTTGCCTTATGGTGATAGTCTGGAACTGAACCCACAATATTTCCAGGGTCTTCCTATAAACGGGACTTCCACAAAATTGAAAATTTTTGTGCATCACTGTATTTAATCTTGAAAGTAAACTGACAACCTAATGAATGGAAAAAATATTTGGAATTCACATATCCTATAAGGGTTTAATATTCAGAATTTATAAAGAAACCTTCAAATTGACAACCAAAAAAATATACAGCACAATTAAAAACTGGAAAATCTCATTGAATAGACTTTTCTCCAAAGAAGAAATACAAGTGAAAATCAAAACACAATGTCATAGCACTTCATACCCACTAGAATGGCTACTATTAACAAAATGAAAAATAACAAGGTCCATAGAGGATATGGAGAATTAGGAACACTTGCTCATTGTTGGGGGAAATGTAAAATATTGCAACCACTTTGGAAAACATTTTGGCAGTTCCTCAGAAACCATTTTTAGGTATACAGTCAAAAAAATTGCAAACAGGACTCAGACTGGTATGTCTCACACCAATGCTCATAGAGACCTTCTTCACAATTGTCAAAAGTTGGAAGCAAGCCAAATGCTGGAATAGATAAACAAAATGCAGTATAGATCTATAATGGAATATTATTAGGCCATAAAAATTGAAAGTTATGATATATGCTACAACATGGATGAAGCTTGAAGAGAGCATGATGAGTGAAATAAGCCAGACACAAAAGGACAGATATTGTATGATATCACTGATATAAAATAATTAGAACAAGCAATTTCATAGAGTCAGTAACTAGATTAGCAGTTACCAAGGGCCAGGGTGGTGATAGGCAATGGGGAGTTAATGCTTAATTTTTACAGAATTTCTGTTTGGGGTGATGGAGGAGCTTTGGTGATGGATGGTGGTAATGGTAGCACAACATTGTGAATGTAGTTAATACCACTGAATCGTATATCTGATTGTGGTTAAAAGAAATTTTAGGTGGTATATATAAAATTTTTTGAAAAACAACCATAGGACTATAGAATGAAAACAGTCAACCTAAAGTAAACTATGGGCCATATTTATTAATATAATTAAAATAATATTCTCTTATCAATTGTTACAAAGCTATCATGCTAATGTAAAATGTTAATAATAGGGGTGGATACATTGGAACTCTTTATTTTTTGCATGATTTTTCTGTAAGCCTACAAATTTTGTAATTTAAAACATGTACCTAGCTTTCAAAGCAAACAAACAAACAAAAAAATAGGCATGCAAAGATATAGGAGTACAAGACCAATAAAAGTCAAGAGAAGTAAAACCACAGGTGATTCAAACATTGGAGTCAACAGATAATGATCATAAAATCATTTTACTGATACGTTAAGGAAGATAGAAGAATTGGGAAATAAATTAAAATATGGAGATTGCAGTAGATATTTGGAATCTATATAAAGATACCAAATACACAAAAGAAAATTTAAAAAAAATGTAATATCCAAATTTAAGAACATGGTCAATTTTTATTAGCAATGAAATACTGGACTTGTAAAGCAAAATAAAGGCAAAAAATACACACCCAATTTGGGGCACAGGGAGAAAAAAGGAAAATTGAGAAAACTGGGTGAAAATAAGACAGTGTAATAGTTTGGCAGCACAGTCAAAAATTCTAATAATCAAGTATATTGATATCATAGAAAGAGGAGAGAGACTACAGGGTTGAAGTATTAGTCAAATCGATGACTGCCAAGTTCCCCAAAGTGTAAAAGATATCAACCCACAAACTCAAGCAGCTGAAAAAAACTGCTGGGAGAAATAGAATTAAAAAGAAAATGTCTCAACTCAGAAAAACTTCCCACAAAAGAAGCAGAGAGGGAAAACAGTTTAATTATTGAATAAATATTGAAACCATAATGTGACACACATCACAGGCAATTTGCTAAAGAGATATCAGAGAGAAGGAAATTTTACCCTTTTATATAGGCAGGGAGGTACAACTTATTACATATGTGTATTTATACATAAACACTAACCACAGTTCTTGCCAGTACCATGTGTCAAACATAGATCATCCTAAATTCAGCTGATACTTAGGGTCGCCATCTGTGTTTGTCACCTGCCTTTATCCAAAGGAAAATAAACTTTTCATATCTTAATGGCAAGTAAATGGGACTTGGAGCCAGGTGCCTACAGCTATTAGTCCTCAATTCTCCCACAGAAACTGGGGCATTATCTTCTTTGATGACTGCATTCTAAATGGGTGGCTCCCATGTCCTTAAGAAAAGCATTCCTGGCTTATACAAGTGTCAAGAGGTTTATCTAACTTTTAAAAAGATTTGTGTACATCTCAAATAAACAGAGAAAGAATTTACAATGGAAAGTTTTCTAAAGTAAATGTTCTAAGAAAATGGTAGGGGGGTGTCTCTAGTTTCTCATAGAGGAACATTATTTTAGTTCTCCTTTTTGTATTTTGTATTTATGCTTACAAAACCCAAAAAAAGGTAATTGCAATGAAAACCAGACTCAGAGGTATTTTCAATAAAGATTACCATGATCGAATACAAGCAAAATCATTATGAGTTCACAAACCTCATAAATGACTCGATTCTCTTCTACCAAAAAACAAAATACTTAGATGAAATTTGGGCTAATATCAAAGGGAAAATAGAATAGGTAGTGGAGGAATGATGCATAAATACTATATATGGTAGTCATTAGTGCCATCCACCAACATTTATGTTCTTCTGTGTAACCATTAGAGTCCAGACAGGAAAATATAAATACCACCAGCAAATATTTCCTACAAGTTACTCCATATTCAGGTTGGCAGTTGTGAAAGAGGAAGAGGGAACACAAAGGAATAATAACTTTTGCCTCAGATGTGAGGTTTATAAAAAGGAAGTGCAGGTGTATGACTTCTGGGGATAGGCCATAAAAGGCATTGACACTGGATTGCTTGCTCTGGGGGAAAAGGTGGATTTCCAAACTCAGGAGCTCAGAGTAGATGCTGCATGAAGTTTCTGTTGTTATTTACGAAGATGTGATGCTGTATGGCTGCTTTGGGTTTCTGGGAACTCAGAGGAGTTACCCCAGAAACACAGTGTGCACATCATCTGAGGGCTGTGATCTGGCAACTTCTGGGAACATTAACATAAGCTAAACCGGGAGCCAATTTGTGTCTATGATGTTAACCACCACTACTGGAGTCATACTGACAGCTATCAAGTCAAAAAATACAGGAAAAAAAGAAAGATAAAAAGAAAAGGAATACCCTTTCTTTCTTCCTATTTTCTAATTTTACTTTAATGCCAGGAATCCATCTGGCAAAGGAGACTGAGACTGGGTAATGCAGTTTGCATGGTATGATGTCCAAATTTTAGGGTTAGAACTGAAGAGTAGATTTGGGGCTGAAAGATGATCCAAAATTAATTAGTATATTCTCTTTTCTGGCAATTAGTATGGTTTTAATTCCTTACCTTCGCAATTATAGAGATGTCTTTTTGACTAATTAGGGCCATGAAATGTAAACATAAATGCTCGCTCAATTACAAGAGGAAGTATATACTAGCCTCTGTGTTTTTCTCCATATTACATTCTTCCTGCTAGTTACTGATGATAATTTAAATGATATTTGAATCCCAGAAGGAGCAGGATGTGGTTGGGATCTCCAGCCAATTTGCATCTAAGATGTATTGGGAGTGAGAAATATATTCATTTTAAGCTATTGAAATTTTGATGTTGTATGTAAATGAGCACATATTAGTTCATCCTGAATAATGTACTATATGAATAATATACCTTATGAAGAAGAACTTTAGAAAATAAAACAGTGCTCACTCTCCATATATTTTCCTTGCTTTATTATCCCTCCACATTTCCTCAGATATTTTATATAAGAAATGTTGGTGCTGACCTTTATAATTTAAGTATCATCTAGCAAGATTAAAGAGATATTTTTACTGAACTACACGAGGAATGGCATTACTAAAGGAAGAATAAAACTGATTACACTTTGACTTTCCCTTTTCTGAAGAAAATGAATTTGCTTTTGATTGTTTGAGAGACAGTAGCTTTGTGTCTGGCTTATTGCCATATTTTTCTATTGGCTTATTGCCATATTTTATGTGGGTAGAAATTTTTCTATCAGTGTGAGCATCAAAGGGAGAGCCTGTGCCAGATAAGATGCATTTTCTCATTGGATTCTTTTCTACCATCTTCTACTTGGAGTAAGATGTAGGGAAAAATTACTTTTCCAAGTCCCATGTTCTTTTAGGGATATTGTGAGAACCAAAATTCACATGTTTCCACACATCTACTAAATGAATACATTAAAAAGGAAAATAAATACAGTTATCCACAGCTCAAGCCATCAATATAATTAGATTACAAAAGTCATTGTCAAGACTGAACCACAACAAAAAGTAATGTAGGAATTTTAAGGAATGAATGAAAGTGTGTTATAGATATGACAAAAATGTTTAAAAAGTAAAACTGATAAAAATCAATGAGAATTCACTTCAGAAAGAAGAGTCATTGACTGGAAGAATAATGTATTTGGTGAATCAGGTTATGTATTACTAGGGAACCAAAAGAATGGGATTGGAAAATTTAAAGAATCTGAACTGACTTTCTGGAAAAAAAAATCATCACTTCTGAGGATGAGAAAAGTATGTGTATTAGTGTGATATAGTGAAAAACACTTTACTACACACTAAGCACCTTGAAATAGCACACACTTATTATCTCATGGTTTCTTTAGCTCAGGAGTACAGGAACTGCATAGGTGAGTGTTCTGCCAAGCTGAAATCAGGTGCCATGAGGGCTGGATCCTCATCTGAAATCTCAGTTAGGGATGGGTCCACTAAAGCTTAC
Organism: Tolypeutes matacus; assembly: GCA_026826555.1. Lineage (NCBI taxonomy): Eukaryota > Metazoa > Chordata > Mammalia > Cingulata > Chlamyphoridae > Tolypeutes > Tolypeutes matacus. Next base: position 1,437,319 of record JAKSZT010000076.1, on the reverse strand, counting down.
TCAGGATGTTACTCATTAAACTTACTCCGAATTGATTTCCTTATGATTGCAAAATTCATGAAAGTTTGCTTCCTCAATCAGTGTAATACACCACATTAACAAATTGAAAGAAAAAAAATCACACGATAATCTCTATTGATCGGAAAAAGCATTTGACAAAATACAGCATTCTTTCTTGATAAAAACATATCAAAAGATAGTAATAGAAGAAAACTTCCTGAACATGATAAAGAGTATATATGAAAAACCCAGAGCTAACATCATACTAAGTGGTGAATTGCTAAAGGCAATTCTAAGATCTGGAACAAGATAAGGATGCCACTATCACTGCACTTAATTAACATTGTGTTAGAAGTACTTGCTTGAGCACTTAGGCAAGAAACATACATAAAAGACATCTAAATTGGAAATGAAGAAGTAAAAATTTTACTATTTGCAGATGACATGATACTATATACAGAAAGGACTAAAAACCTACAACAAAGCTTCTAGAACTAATAAACGAGTTTTCAGTGAAGTAACAGGATATAAGATCAACATTCAAAAATCAGTAGCATTTCTATACACTAATAATGAGCAATCTGAGGAAGAAATCAAGAAAAAAAAATTCCATTTACAAGAGTGTGGCAGTTTGATATTATTTATGAATTTCAAAAAGAGGTATTATGTTTGTAAACTGGTCTGTTCCTCTGGGTGTGATACCCTTTGATTATATTAAATTCAGAGGTTTCACTTTTACTTTATAAAATCAAAATTAGGGCTTTGATTTGACCGTGTCATTAGGGCATGCAGGGTTGAGTCCCCACCTCCTTGGTGGGCTGTATGGGTGGATACTTGATCAAGAACACAGAAAAAACAGGGCAGAGGAGAGAACTTGGTTTTGATGCTGGAGCCCCAGGGAGAGATGAGATATTTGCCTGATAGTTTACAGCTGACCTTGTGAAGAGAACAGAGTAACTGAGAAGCCCTGAGAGATGAGCTTTATGACAGCCCAGAGCTGAGATCAGAAAACTATAGCAGAGAATTAAGAGGAAAGAGGAAGGTTGAACCCTCATGGATATAGACAGCCCTCTTACTTCAATACACGGAAACAGACATTTGGTGAGAAAGTACCTCTTATGGTACCTTGAGTTGGACTTTTTAGGGCAGTGTTAACTGTATGCTTCTACCCCAAATAAATAGACTTTACAAAAGTCAACAGATTTCAAGGTACTTTGCATCAACACCCCTTTGGCAGACTAATACAAATAGCAACTAAAATAATAAAATATCTAGGATTAAATTTACCTAAAGTTGTAAGGGACTTGTACACAGAAATCTACACCGAATTTTTTAAGGAAACCAAGTAAGATCTAAATAAATGGAAGAATATCCCTTGTTTATAGATTGGAAGATTAACATCATTATGATATCTGTACCACCCAAATTGTTTTACAGATTTAATGCAATCCCAATGAAAATTAAACAGGATTTTTTACTGAACTGCAAAAGCCAATTATGAAATTTATTTGGAAGGGCATGGGGACCCAAATAGCCAAAAGCATATTTAAAAAGGAAAATAAAATTAGAGGAATCATGCTAGGTGACTTTAAATCATACAACAAAGTTATTAGTGATTTTGAAGACAGAACATCTGAACTGGAAAAGACAGGAGAACAGAAGGAGAAGAGAATGGAAAACATGGAACAGAGTCTCAGGGCATTGAAAGAAAATGAGAAATGCACAGTCATTTGCACTATTGATGTCCCAGAAGAAGAAGAGAATAGAAAAGGGGCAGAAAATTCAACAAAGTGGCAGGATACAGGATACGCAAAAATCAATAGTATTTCTATACACTACTGATATGCAATCTGAGGAGGAAATCAGAAAAAATTCCATTTATAATAGCAACTAAATCAATTATTTAGTAATAACTTAACCAAGGACATAAAGGACCTGTATTTGGGAAACTATAAAACATTGCTAAAAGATTGAAGAAGACTTAAATAAATGAAAGGTTAATCCATGTTCATGGTTTGGAAGACTAAATGTCTTCCAATTCTACCCAAATTTATTTACATATTCAATGTAAAACAAATTAAAACACCAATAGCCTTTTTGCAGAAGTGAAAAAACCAATTATCAAATTTATTTGGAAGGGTAAGAGACCTCGAATAGCCAAAAAGATCTTAAAAAGAAGAATAAAGTTTGAGGACTCTCACTTCTGGACTTTAGACTATTACTACTATGCTGGTAAAAACAGCATGGTACTGGCATAAAGACAGACACATTGACCAATGGAATCAAATTGAAAACTCAGAAATTGACCTTCACATCTATAGTCAAGTGATTTTTGACAAGGTGGTCCAGCCCTCCCAGCGGTGCCAGAAGTGTCTATTCAACAAATGGGTCTGGGAGATCTGTATAGCCATATCCAAAAGAAAGAAAAAAAGACTCCTATCTCACATCTTATGCAAAAATTAACTCAAAGTGGATCAAGGACGTAAATATAAAAGTGACGACCACAAAACTCCAAGAAGAAAATATAGGAAAACATCTTCAAGATCTTCCGGTAGGCAGTAGTTTCTTAAACCTTGCACCCAAAGCACGAACAACAACAACAAAAATACATAAATGGGACCTTCTCAAAATTAAACACTTTTATACCTCAAAGAACTTTGTCAAAAGGGGGAAAAAGCATCCAAATCAATGGGAGAAAATATTTGGCAATCACATATCCAATAAAGGTTTGATATCTATGATATACAAAGAGATCATATAACTCAAAAATAAAAAGACAAACTACCCAATTAAAAAATGGGCAAAAGACTTGAAAAGATAATTGTCCAAAGAATAAATACAAATAGTGAAGAAACACTTGAAAAAATGTCCAACATCACTAGCAATTAAGGAAATGCAAATCAAAACTACAATGAGATATCATTTCATACCTATTAGACAGGCCACTATCAAAAAGTTGGAAAACTGTAAATGTTGGATAGGATATGGAGAGATAAGAATGCTTATCTGGGAATGTAGAATGGTACAACCACTGTAGAGGACTGTTTGACAGTTCCTAAGGAATTTGAATATAGACTTGTCATGGGACCTGGCAATGCCATTACTAAGTATATACCCAGAACTGAGAGCAAAGACACAAACAGACATCGGCACACCTATATTCATAGCGGCATTATTCATGATTGCCAAAAGTTGGAAACAGCCTATGTGTTCATCAACTGATTTATGGATAAACAAATTGTGGTGTATAAACACAATGGAATATTCTGCAGCTGTAAGAAGATATGAAGGCATGGAGCATATAGAAACATGAATGAACCTGGAGGACATTATGTTGAAAGAAGCAAGCCAGACACAAAAGGACAAATACAGTATGATTGCACTATTATGAACTAAATATACTGTGTAAACTCATGGAGTTAATAATTAAAATATAGGTTGCCAGAAAATAGAAAGAGGGTAGAGAATGGAAAACTGAGAGTTAATCTGTGCAGAATTGTTAAAAATGTTGTTTGTAAATCTTTGGAAATAAATAGAAATGGTTAAAGCATATCATGTGTTTGTATCTAGTAGTGCAATTGTATGGATATGACAGTCATTGAAAAAGAAAGTCTAAGGTCATGTATATCACTAGAAAGAAAGCTAAAAACTGTAACATGGGACTGTAGAAGGTAGTAAAACCTCACATAAAATAGAAATATGGATGATATTGTATATATGAAACTGTTTTTACAAAATATAAATACAAATCTACAAGAGAGAAGGAAAAAGAATTGCATTTATGTATGCCAGGGGAGGTATAGAGAGATTGAGAGGTGTTTGTTTGTTTGGTTGTTTTTTATTATTATTATTGGAATAATGAAAATACTCTAGAAGTGATTGGGGTGATGAATGCAGAAACATGGGATTACACCAAATACCACTGATTGTACTCTTTGTGTGGATTTATACTTTATTAATATGTATCAATAAAATTTAAAAAAATGTTTAAGAAAAAAATATGAATGTACAAAATAAATTAGAGAGACAGAAATGAAATAGCAGCTATGTATGCCAGTGGAAGCTTAGAGCGAATGAGATGTGAATAGTAAGGGTTACAGTTTTTTGTTTGTCTTTTTTTCTTGTTTATTATTACTACTAATATTGAAATAATGATAATACTCTAATATAATGATTGAATCAACAAATGCACAACTATGTGATTTTACCAACACCATTGATTGCACACTTTGGATACACTGTATGCTTTATTAGTATGTATCAAAAGAATAGATTTAAAAAATAAATAAATCACATGGGTACCACTTTCCGATAATACAATAATTTATCATCAAATATTCAAGCACAAACATGTAAAAACAACCAAACAAACAAAAAACCTGTATAGTATTGGCACAAGAATAGACATATGGACCAAAGGAACCAAATTGAGAATACTGATATAGATCCTTGCATTTACAGTCAACTGATATTCAACAAGACCACCAAGCCCACTCAAGGTAGGACAGAATGGCCTCTTCAACAAATGGGATAACTGGGTATCCGTATTCAAAAGAATGAGAGAGGATCACCATCTCATGTCCAATACAAAAATTAACTCAAGATGGATCAAAGATCTAAATACTAGAACCAAATCCTTTAAGCTTGTAGAAGATAATGTAGGGAAGCATCTATGAGATCCTGTAGTAGGAAATGGTTTTATATACTTTACACCCAAAGCACGAGCAACGAAAGAAAAGATAGCTAAATAAGACCTCCATAAAATTAAAAACTTTTGCACTTCAATGGAGTTTGTCAAGAAAGTGAAAATGCAGCCTACTCAATGAGAGAAAATATTTGGGAACCACTTATCCAATAAGGGTCTAATATCCAGTATATAAAAAGAAATCCTACATAAATAAAAAGACAAACGACCCATTTAAAAAATGGGCAAGAGATTTGAACAAAACAAAATAATTCAATATCCATAAAGAACACTGTAAGAAGAAAACAAAAATGAGAATGAAGTTTAATAGCTGAAAAAAATGTACCAGGCCCCAAATAGACCGGTAGGAAAAATTAGACTATAAAACAGTGCACAATCTCTCCTTGCTTTCTCTTTCAATGTGAAAGAAAGAATTCGAGGGATTTTTGCAGACAAGGAATTTCATGATTTTTATGCTGATATTATAATCTTTCAATTTTCATTGATTCTTCTTGAAATGCTTATGTGCTGACTATATCTTACCAAGAATAAGTGTTAAATATATTTTACTAACAAATAAAAAAGTGAAATAACCCTTTTAAAACTTTTTGGCTCATTTCTCTTGTTTATTTCTTCTTCACATGTTTGCATATTCTTTTGAGGACATTTATTTCAAGTTAAAATAAAAAATATTACTTATAAAAGTTAACTCTAAATCTGTAATTCCCTCAGTGTTGTTCTTTATTGTTTATATTATATACCTCACTGTAGTTTAATACTCAAAAAAATCAATACCTGAGGGTTACTATTAAAATTGTCTTATTTAATTTCAGGGTGCACTCATCAGCATCATCTCTCTCCAGAGATATTTTAATTAATTTTTTATAAGAATCCCATCTGACTAGTTTGAGAAAAAAAATGATTAAAAGTCTGTTCATTTTGGAAAGAATATTCCAATGCCCATATCTCCGTCTAGAAGGCGGGGGAATTAAGATTTTACAACTCATCTTTCTTCCCCATAGTTATTTAGATTGAAGGAAAATATTTTATTAGGTGGGTATTCTCAGTATCTAGAATTTGAAGATATTTTTCATTTTCATGGAATTTTGGGGAAACAGATAATAAATGTCTGAACTTAGGTGGTACAATGTGAGAGAGTCCTATACATTTCAAGGGCTTTGTCTTGCCAGTTCACATTCATTTGCAATACTGCTCACCTCTTTCCCGTAGCTATTGTTCTCACTCATGGATGAAACACTCTCCCTCTGTGAACTTAAGGCTTTGTTTAATTAATCAGCAAAATGTACAAATTTGTGAGCTTGATTTGCCTGAATCACTGTAAATATTTTCCTGAATCTGAAAACAAACATCCCACATTTTTCCTTTTCTGTCCTTTTTATTTTTTTGAGAGTAGTATACCCTTTCATGAATGCTTGATCTCTGGTTCTGAATTCCTGTTGAGTAATTGTCAACCTACAGTAAGAGTCAATTTCACTTCAATCTCCTCCCATTCCCAGAGCCTCTTGCTTTATTTCTGAGTAACATATTAGTACCAAAGACACTGTTACTCAAGGAAAGACTCTGCAGTACTACCTGAGCCTCAGACCTTCATTTTAAATGGATTAACTGCTGACTGGTTCTGCCCAGAGAACTGTTACCATTGATGAGGACACTAAGATTTCTCACCATGTTACCAACTCTTTCCTGGATTACAACTTGCAGGAACTCGTGGATTCTTGTGTTCTGGACATACCTTCCTCTAGCAGCTGGGGCATTGTCACCTTTCTATCTGAGCTTCCTTCTTGCTTTAGGATTTGGTTTTTCCTATAGATTCACTCCCACAATATTACCATCTCACCAACAGGATCATCTTGACAAATTCCACCTAAACACCATGTAAGTGGGTCATGGCATAATAAAATCAAGGCAGAAATGTGTTGAGAAGTCTAATAAATTCTCCAAAATTAAAGCATCAGATATTGACTCTCAGTTAAAGTAAAGCAACAGAGTATTTGGATTTAAGGAAACAGCTTCACAAGGGATTTTATGATTGTAAGTATATTCTCCAGTTCTCTGTTTATTTAATTTTTCAGTTTCCATTCAATTCATAACTTAGATGACTTATATTTGGTAGCAGAATCTCTTCTAAAGAGTT
>JAKSZT010000076.1:1404501-1416411 GCA_026826555.1 Tolypeutes matacus | reverse complement strand
CTTTTGAAGCTACTAATTTTATGTCGAGCTTTAAAGTCCATAATTGTTATCTTTGGGAAATATTATTTGACCTACAGTATGTCCAAATCAATTTAATAAAATCACTTTATAACAGGGAAAAAATACTGTATGATTGTTCTACTATAAACTAAATATATTATATGAAATATAAATATGTTAATTGAAATATGAATACAGATAAAATTGCATATATAAGTTTTTTTTGAAGTTGAACAAATGGATAATACTACAAAATATTAATATCAGACAAAAACAAAACAAAACATTATATTAAGTGGAGATGAGACACAGAGTACTACATATTGTATGATTCCATTTTTATAAAATGTAAATGTAAATCAATTTATAAAGATGAAATTAGATAAGTGGTTATGTAAAGAATGCTAAGGTGCATGGAGTCTTTCTTTTTGGAGTAATGAAATTGTTCTAAAATTTTTAAGATGATGAATGTAGAATATTGTGATTATATTAAAAAACCACTGATTATAAAAATTGCATAGATCATAGAGTATATGAGTATATCTTAATAAAAAAAATGTGTAAGAGCAGCCAGAAATAGCAGCTATGTACAAGAATTTTCTTTGTATGTTTTTTGTTTATTATTATTAATTAAATAATGATTGAAGTGATGAACACACAATTCTGTGGTTATGCCAAATACCATTGATGGTACACTTTGTATGAATTGTATATTTTATTAATATGTATCAATAAAATTGATTTTTTTAAAATTTCTCAATCTTATAAAAGACATTTTTATGCATGTGTCCAGGAAGCAAAGTGTACTCTAATTACAATAAATTCAGAGACCTAACCTAAGACACATAATATCAGAATGCAAAATGCTAAAGTTAAAGAGAAAATTGTGAAAGCAACAAGGGAGAAGTGAAACATCATATACAAAGGACATATAATAAGGCTTAGTGCAGATTTCTCTTCAGAAACTGTGGAGGTAAGAAGGGAGGGGTATAATATAATTAAGGTACTGAAAGAAAAAAGTGCCATTCAAGAATTATATATCAGGCAAAACTGTCCTTCAAATATGGTGGTGAGTTTTAAATATTCACAGATTAACAGAAACTAAGAGAGTTCATAAACAAGAATCCAGCTATGCAGGAAACAGTAAAGGGGGTTCTGCCAGAAAAGAAAAGAGAAGAGAGAGAGTCTTGGAGGAGAGTATAGAAGAGTATAGAAGTGAAGAATATAAGAAAGGGTAACCAAAAGGGTAAAAAGATGGACAAAAATAAGATATAGTATTTGAAAGCCAAAGGATAAATGGTTGAAGTAAGTAATGCATTTACAGTAATAACATTGAATGTTAATGTATTAAACTCCTCAATCAAAAGAGCTGACAGAATCGATAAGGAAACATGAACCATCCACAAGCTGTCGGCAGGAGACTCAGCTTAGATGCAAGGTAGCAAAAAGACTGACAGTGAAAGGGTGTAAAAAGATATTTCATGTAAATAGTAACCAAATGAAAGCAGGGTTAGCTCTAATAGTGTCAGACAAAATAGTCTTGAAAAGCAAAAATATTATAGGGAGTGCAGAAGGCCCATTATATATTAATAAAACGGACAATCCACCAGAAAGTTGTAGCAGTCATAAATATCTATGCACCAATCAGGGTGCCCCAAATTACATGAGGCAAACTCTGGCAAAAATGAAAAAAGAAATAGCTGTCTTTACATTAATAATTGGAGACTTCAGCACACCACTCAATTAATAGATAGGAGAAATAGAAGATCAATAAGGAAACAGAGAACTTGAACAATATGATAAATTAGCTGGACCTGACAGACATATACAGAGCATGGCATTTTAAATCAGCAGGCTATGCATTCTCAAGTGCTCATGGATCTTTCTCCAGGATAGACCACATGATGGGCCACAACACTGCTCTCAATAAATTTAAGAAGATTGAAATTGTACAAAGTATCTTCTATGATCATAATGGAACAAAGCTGAAAATCAATAATGGGTGAAAAGGGGGAAAGCTCACAAATATTTGGAGGCTAAACAGCACACCCTTAAACAATCAGTGGGTCAAAGAAGAAATTGCAAAAGAAATTAGTAGATATATCAAGACAAATGAAAATGAGCACACAACTTATCAAAACTTATGGGATAGAGTAAAGGCAGTGCTGAAATGATAATTTATAGTCCCAAATGCCTATTTAAAAAAAAAGAAGAAAGAGCTAAAAGCAAAGAGTTAACTGCACATCTGTTGGAACTAGAAAAAGAACAGCAAACTATTCCCAAAACATGCAGAAAGAAAGAAATATCAAATAGCGCAGAAATAAATGAAATTGAGATGAAAAAAATCAATGGAGAAAATCAACAAAACAAAAACTGTTCTTTGAGAAGATCAATAAAATTAAAAACCTTAGCAAGACTAACGAAGAAAAAAAAGAGAAGATATAAAGAAAAATCAGGAATGACAGAGGGGACATTACAACTGACCCCACAGAGATAAAAAGAATCAAAAGAGGATATTATGAGAAACTGTATGTCAACAAACCAGACAACTTAGATGAAATGGACAAAATCCTAGAAATGCACAAAAAACATACATTGACTCTACAAGAAATATAAGAACTCAATAAAGCAATCATATGTAAAGAGAATGAATTAGTCATCAAAAATCCTCCAAAAAGGAAAAGTCCAGGGCCGGAGTGCTTTAGAGGTGAATTCTGCCAAATATTTTGAGAAGAATAAATACCAAATCTGTTGAAACTCCTGCAACAAATTGAAAAGGAGGGAAAATTACCCAACACATTTTATGATGCCAGCATCTCCCTAATACCAAAAATAGATAAAGATACTACAGGAAAAGACCAATCTCTCTAATGAATATAGGTGCAAAAATTCTCAACAAAATACTTGCAAATTGAACTCAACACCATATTAAAAGAATTTTATACCACAATCAATGGGTTTTATTCCTGGTATGCAAGGAGGGTGGTTCAACATAAGAAAATCAATGAATATAATACACCACATTAACAAATCAGAGGAAAAAGCCACATGATCATCTTGATTGATGTAGAAAAGGCATTTGAAAAAATCCAGAATCCTTTCTTGATAAAAACACTTCAGAAGATAGGTATAGAAGGAAAGTTTGTCAACATAATAAAGAGCTTGTATGATAAACTCACAGGTCCACTTCGTACTCAATGGAGTTTGAAAGCTTTCCTTCTAAGATCAGGAACAAGACAAGGATGCCTACTGTCACCAATGTTATTCAACATTGAGCTAGAATTTCTAGTTAGAGCAATTAAACAAGAAAAAGAAATAAAAGGCATCAAAATGGAAAAGAAAAAGTAAAGCTTTCACTATTCTCAGATGACATGATCCTATATTTACAAAATCCTGAAATAACTACAACAAAGCTATTAGAGGTTATAAATGAGTTCAGAAAAGTGGCAGGATACAAGATCAACTTGCAAAAATCATTAGTGTTTCTATACACTAGTAATGAGCAAGTTGAGGAGGAAATCAAGAAAAAAATTCCATTTACAATAGCAACAAAAAAACTCAAATATCCTGGAATACATTAAACCAGCAATGGAAAATATCTTTTTTTCAGAAAACTACAAAACACTGCTAAAATAAATCAAAGAAGACTTAGACAAAGGAAAGTACATTTTGTGTTCAGGGTTTGGAAGACTAAACATTGTGAAAATGTCAGTTCTACCGAAATTGATTTATAGAGTCAATACAATACCAATTAAAATTGAAGCAGCCTACTTTACAGAAATAGAAAAATCAAATATCAAAATTATTTTGAAGGGAAAGGGGGTCCCGAATAGCCAAAAAACATTCAAAAAAGAAGAGCAAAGTCAGAATACCCACGCGTCCTGAACTTGGAGTGTATTATAAAGCTACAGTGGTATTGTCTTAAAGATAGACACATTGATTAATGGAATCTAATTGAGATTTCAGAAATAAATCCTCATCTCTACAGTCAACTGATTTTTGATAAGCCTAACAAGCCTACTTTTCTGGGACAGAAAATTCTCTTCAAAAAATGGTGCTGGGAGAACTGGATACCCATAACCAAAAGAATGAAAGAAGACCCCTATCTCACTCCTTATACAAAAATAAATGAAAAATGGATCAAAGTCCTAAATATAAAAGCCAAGACCATAAATCTCCTAGAAGATAATGTAAGGAACCATTCAGAAAACATTGTAGTATTTAGGGGTCTCTAAAACATTACAATCAAAGCATGAGCAACAAAAGAAAAAATAGATAAATGGGACCACCCCAAAATTAAATACTTCTGCACCTCAAATGACTTTATGAAGAGGGAAAAAAGGCAGCTTACTCAATGGGAGAAAATATTTGGAAATCACACATCTGACAAGGGTCTAATATCCCTGATATATAAAGAGATCCTACAACTCAACAATAAAAAGACAAAATGGTCCAATTAAAAATGGCAAAAGACCTGAATAGACATTTTTTCAAAGAAGAAATGCAAAAGGAAAAAAAAAAAACATGAAAAAATGTGCAACATCACTACCTATTAGGTAAATGCAAATTGAAGCTATGAGATATCATTTTATACCTACTAGAATGGCCACTATTTTAAAAAACATAAAATTACAAGTGTTGGAGAGGATGTCGATAGATAGGAGCACGTATTAACTGTTAGTGGGAATGTAGACTGATACAGCCAGTGTGAAAGCCTGTTTTGGGGTTACTAAGGAAGTTAGATAGAGGTCTACCATGTGACCTGGCAATACCATTACTAGGTAAATACACAGAGGAACTGAGAGCAATGACATGAACAGTCATCTACACACTGATATTCGTAGCAACATTACTCAAAATTGCCAAAAGATAGAAACAACCCAGGTATCCATCACTTGATGAATGGATAAAGAAATTGTGGTATACATATACAAATGATGGAATATTAGTCAACTGAAAGAAGAAGAGCAATTATGAAGCATATGAAAACATGGATCAACCTGGAGGATATTATGCTGAGGGAAGCAAGCAGGCAAAAAAAGGACAAATATTGTATGATTTCACTATTATGAACTAAATGTAATGAGCAAACTCCTGGAGTTAATAGCTAGAATATGAATCACCAGAAAATAAAATGTGGTTAAAGAGTGGAAAACTGAGGTTTAATTTGTGCAAAATTGGTAAAAAGTAGTTTGTAAATGTTTGGAAATAAATAGAAATGATGAAAGCACATCATAGAATTTGTAGTTAGTAGTCCTAACATATGGGTATGATAATAGCTTATATTTTGTTTTTGTTTTTGTTTTTGAGTAACCAAAATGCTCTAATATTGATTGCAGTGATGACTGCACAAATCTATTATACCAAATGCCATTAATTGTACACTATAGATAAATTACATGATTTATGAACAAAAAAAATAGGGTGTGTTGGTGGAAAAATACACCAAATGTAAGATATGGTCTATAGTTAGTCATAATACTTTGACAATGTTGTTTCATAACTTGTTACAAATATTTCATAACAATGCATGTTATTTGTGGTGGGGTGATGTGTGGGAACCCTCTATAATGTTATGCATGTTTGTATTGTACGTTTCACAACTTTTACTATACACATTATTGATGTATGTTCATATATGAATAATATATTTTAAAAATGTTTTTAAAATGAAAAAAAAAAAAACAAAAAAATAACAAGCCAAGGACAAATCAATGTAAAATCTACACACTCGGAGTCATAGGTGAACCTTAAATAATAGTATTTATCCAGGGAAATCATCTAACTTTGCATCAGCATAGAACTGCATGATGTATTTATTCATTGAACAAATATTTATATAAAAATATAAGCCACTGTTTTAGGATCTGAAAAGGTAGTGCTGAAATCAATTGCAAAGTAAATACTGTATAAATTATAAAAGAAAAAATATAACATATTGTGACCTTACTATATTTGTTATAAGCTAATCACTTGATGAAATGATTGAAATGTCTCTTCACCAATTCAGAATATTATAATTGTTTGAAACGTGATAAAAATTGCATACAGTATAATGTACCCAATTTCAATATAAAGTGAAATGAGTTTGGTCAAATGGGTGTATCTATCTATTTATCTATCTATCTATCTATCTATCTGGCATATATATACATAATAATCACAAGAGAGGGAGAGATATGATAATTTATGACTGATTATGAATAAATATATCAAATAATCACAAAATGGGATCAGGTATAAAGTGAAATTCAGTAAACAATAGACTAGTTGTATCTCTATATAATTAATGAATAGGAGGTTATCTGCAGAATATTCTTTTTCATTACTTCTTTTATTACTCTGGGAAGACCCTTCACTGAACAGTTCAAACACATATATTTCACTTGAATCAATAAGTATGAGGATGATTTTCCCAAGGGTAAACTAAGGGAAAAAGTCCCCAGAGATAGCAAACACTAAGGAATGTACACCACACTTAAACGGAAACATTTTTAATTAGTTGGCCTTGGGAGATTTACTGAGATGGTTAAGAAAAATAACAAAATAATCAAGGGAATTTATTTGAGCTTGTAGAGTATAGAGCTGGCAGACACATTCCCATTCTTATAACAAGACCTAAAGGTGGATGAACTGCAAATTAATGACTCTGTTGTAAAAACATTAAAAAATTAAGGTTGCAGTTCAATCAATTAACTTCAATAGCTAGAGGGGGACAGGTTCCCAGAGGGAGCAACAGGAGCCAAATGTTGTTTATCTGTGACAGAAACCAGCCTTAGCATCTTATAAGCCTGTAAAACGATCCAGTCTAAAGATAAAGAATTTTAATGAATTGCTAAATGCTGAATGTGTATTAGCTGGGAGTGTCAAACCTTTATGGGTCACAGAGAGAGGGAGATTTAGACTCTCTTCCACATGTTTCCTGCAGGAAGCCCACCAGGTTCTCACAGAGACGATCAGGGAGAATCCTGAGCAAGCATCATCCCTGGTGCTGGCTGGGGGATATAACAGGAGCCCCTGTGACACTATGCTCAAACCCTTTCCCTTAAGACCTCTATGGAGTCACTAAACCTTCAAGGAAGGAGCACAACAATGTAGTAGAGGGCAGCTGCTGTGGGAATGGAAGGGCAATCACCCATGAAGTTATGTCCCAACCCATCTCCCATATCTCTATTTTGGTCAAAGCCTCAGACTTAAGGGAGAAGAACCATGAAATTGTAACCTAGGGGCCCTCATGGACATCCATACGGTTGGGGGAGAGGAACTGGGGGAGAAAATGTACCTCTGGGAAGGGCAGGAAAACTTGTGAAGGCCACAAGCCAGAGATCATATTACCTGCCTAAGAACAGCTTAATGAGAAGATCAGAACACGACTCCTTCTCCTGCCTCCTGTTCCCCATACCAAGATTGCAAGTGTGAAATAAACACAACAGTGGAATACACAGCAGAGCTGCAAAAGACAGATTCTCTCTGGAACAGTACAAAGATGAGGGGCAAAGACAAGCAGGAAGACCCAAGCCAAGAAGGTTTAGATGTTCAGGAAAAATTCTTCTGGCTAATTAGGTCATAAAATAAACAAGTATCATCAAATAAATCAGGAATCTTTGATGACTGAGGGTAACCATAGAAACAAGAAACTACAAACATCATCCAAACCTTCCTAGGTTAATGCAAATGTCCACACTAAATGTCCACCAGAAGGAAAGGCATGTTCAACTTCGTGTCCAGTTAAAAAGTATTACCCTATTCTTAAGTGTCTTAAACAATATAAAATTCTTTTAACAAAAAGTAATGAGACATACTAAAAGGAAAGATATACCATCCAAGATAAAGAAATTAAACTTCAGAACTGGAATCTGGTATGAGAGTGATATTGAAACTATCCAACAAGGAAATTGAAATGGAAATAATTGTGATTAGTATGTAAAAGGCTAGTGGTAGAAGTAGATAGGTATAGCAGTTTGGCAGTTTGATGTAATTATGAATTCCAAAAATAGATATTCGATCATGCTTGTAAACTGGCCTGATAATCTGGGCATGATTAAGTTATGATTAGGGCATTAACTGGGCCACATCAGTGGGGCATTGAGCCCCACCCCTTGGCGGGGTGGGAATCAAATATAAAAGGCATGGCAATGAACAGATTTTGAACAGTTTTGATGTTGGAGTCTTGAGCTGGAGTCCTGGAAAGTAAGAGAGGTTGGTCATGAGGAAGGAGAGAAGGCCCCCAGATAGAGAAAAGCCATTCACCTGATATTCTAAAACTGGCCTTGTGGAGAGAAGCAAAGCCTAGAGAGCCTTATAGTCTACAGCTGACCTTGTAGAGGAACCAGAGGAGCTAAGCCCAGAGAGAAACACAACCCCGGGAAGAGAGGAACCCAAGAAGCCTGAACCCTAGCAAATGTCGGCAGCTGTCTTGCTCCAACACGTGGCAATGGACTTTGGTGAAGGAAGAAACTTAGGCTTTATGGCCTGGTAACTGTGGACTTCTACCCTTAATAAGACCAACAGATTTCTGGTATTTTGCATCAGTACCCCTTTGGCTGACTAAGACAATAGCATATGTACTTTTATGCGTAATTTCAGCAGAGAGATGGAAACTATGAGAAAGACTAAAGAGGAAATGCTAGAAATAAAAAAAAAATAAGAAAAAGCATATAGTAACAGTGATGAAGAGTGCTTTCCATGAGACACATTTGTAGACTAAGCACAGCCAATGAAGAATTAGTGAACTTGAGGTTTGGTTAGTAGACACCACCAACTCTAATCTAATACCATGTGCATCATTCTAACTTTCTCCACTTTTTTATCTCCAACTTCCAATTCCAGAAGTGAGAAACCTGGCTCCCACCATTCAACATCCTTTCTTTTTTTTTTCACATTCTTTGTATATATAGAGTTGTTTTAGAATTGCTTACTTATAACTCTGAGGGAATCAACTTTACGACCTAGAATACAGCATTTATGCGATGTTCTTTTTATCCTTATTTTTACTATCTACAATCATCTGCAAAGTCACCTACTTCAGCAATTTTTTATCCACCCTTTTTTGGTTAGGTTATACCATACAAATTGTAATACTTCTAGATTATTTTTGGCAATCTAAATTCCATTCTGAGTTCCCCATATCTTAAATATTATTTTAAAATTTGCATATATTGACGTTTAGTCTTTGTATTGAAGCATTTTATGAATTTTGGCAAATTCATAATGTCATGTATCCACCAGTACAGTATCACAGAGATTTTCACCAACCCCAAACCCAAGTTTTCACATATTCAATTCTTCCTCCCTCCCAAACTACTGACAACCATGGATCTGTTTGTCTTTAAAGTTTTTTCATGTTCCAGGATGTCAGTGTTTTAGGCTTTTCAGTCTGCCTTCTTTAATTAGAAATATGAATTAAAAAGTCCTCTACATTGCAGATGGATTGAGAGTTTGCAAGCTTAATTTTTTAATCACTGAATAGTATTCCAGTATTTCTCCACAGTTTTTTGTTTGTTTATTTTTAATCCATTCATTTTTTAGAGGACATAATGCTTGTTTCATTTCTGTTGATTGGAAATAAAGCTTCTATAAAAATTTCCATGCAGGTTTTACTGTGGACAGAAAAAGTTTATCATCATATAATTTAAAATTGTAATAAAATTATCTATATTGCATATATAGAATCATTTTATGGATCATAAAACTGATATTATTGATAGCTTGTATTCATTCTTCTCAGTGGAACATAGTATTTTTTTAATTGAAAATATACTTTCTTTATAGTTGCTGAAATACCAGTTAAGTTCAGGGGAAATTGGAGAGTATTTCAGCTCTAATTATTCTCAAATGTAATACATATATATATTTTAGAACAATAAATATTACCCTTTGGAGAAGGACCTGATGATTATTGATCAGTTTTTATTAGTGATATCACTATGACACATGGCAAATGATAAATGTCAACAAATATATCTTGCTGGTTATTCATTCTAATAAGCTTTTAAAAAAAATACACGCTTTATTGTAGTAATATATATAACTCACTATTTCCCATTTTAACCATTTTCTGGTATACAATTCAGTGGTATTAATTACATTTGCCAAAATGTATTATCCAAACTATTTAGATCACTCATCTCCTCGTTTAATCTAGCCTCTGCCCACCTCTTTCATTTCTTTAATGTTTTTTCTAATTTATTTTTTTAAAGATACTTAGATTACACAAATGCCACACAAAAGATTCTAATAAGCTTTTTAAAAATGATAAAAATTTAAGTTTTCTATAAATATTTAAAATAAGCAGTGTTGGTGTGTACATCCTAGTTTTATATGTGTTTCCACCATGAGCAAACCAACCTCAGCTGAAGAAGCCCTAATTCACCAAGCACATCCGCTCCCTGCATCCTTCTCCTCCTAAGGCACCTCCAAATCATGTCAAGTGTGAGGCTGAGTCTTCCCTGTCATGTGGGGTGTCACTCCCTGTCATTATCCTCAGAGACCTCAAAAAGGACACTTAGTGGAGCAGGGCCCAGGCTAATGTGCGTGGCTGTTAGCTGGTGGGAGATAGGGTCATCAACTTCTTCTGCCTTTTTTTCCATGTGTAGATAAGGAGGTTTTTGTTTGTGTGCTTGTTGTTAATGAGCTTTATTTTTAGAACAGTTTTAGATTTACAGAAAACTTGTGAAGATAGTACAGAATTCCCAAATAGGCTGCACCATTTCCTCTATTAGTAACTTCTTACATTAATATAGTGCATTTGTTACAAATAATTAACGAATATTGATACATTACTATTACTGATACATTATTATTAATCAAAGTCCATACTTCATTAAAATTTTCTTAGTTTTTACATGTCTTTTTCTGTTCCAGGATCCCATCCAAGACACCACATTACATTTATTTTTGTTGTTGTTGTTGTTTGTTTTTTTTGTGTGTGTGTGTGTTTTGCTATTTTTTTTTTTAAAGAAGATTTAGATTACATAAATGTTACATAAAAAATATAGGGGATTTCCATACGCCCCACCACCTTCTCCCCTGATACCTTCCCACATTAACAAATACAAGTAAGTTTTTGTGGCTAAGAGATTTTAAAGTGAGTAGGGAGGTCATTGTAGAGGTTATGATTTTGCACATCTCAGCAGGATCTCATTGACTGCCACAGTAAACACTGCCTCAAAGAGAGTGGGGCTCTTGAGGGCTCTAGAGACATCCAGACACTATAAGCAGGGCAGACAAGCTCAGGAATTTGGCACTCTGTCAATGGGTATTACTTTGAAATTTACGCTCTCTAGAGTAACAGAGGTAGACAATTATAGTTTCCCTACACGTGGCTTTTCTGCCACTTTTATATATATAGTGAATCTATAATTAGCACTATACTTGTTAAATATATGTCCCAGAGACTTAAAACTTTGGTCTGTTCATGTGCTAGATAAGGAGGACTCATTTGCATGGACAGGAAGTTTTTCCTTATTACCTATATTTCTATCATTGCAGTGAATGATAGCGATTGTAAGTATGTTGGCTAAATATTGTAGCTACCTCATATTTAGTTTGTAGACAATAAAATGTTATGGGATTTGAATGGCATGCATACTATAATTAAACAGTAATCAGCAGTGAGTTATTGAATAACGGTTAGAGAATATTTTGAACAAATTTATAAAGTACAAAGTAAGTTGTAAATGTGGTGTTTTATTTGGAATATCTTTGAGGCAATAAAATATCCAGTCTAAAAGCTGGGTTCAGAAGGTTGAGTTACAGGAAATAGTGAGAAGAAAATGGACAGATTCTAGATTTAAGAGAATGTGAAAAGCACAGTAGAGGATTATAATGACAAAGTCAGGAGTTACCAAGTTTTTAAAAGGAACGACGTATTTCATAGGAAAAAAAGTGTCATTCTTGAAATATTCATTA
>JAKSZT010000076.1:1338534-1349293 GCA_026826555.1 Tolypeutes matacus | reverse complement strand
AATACTTAGTAAGAACTATGAATAATAGGAGTACACTAAGGAAAAGGAGAGGGAAGGCTTCAAATTATATAGGTTGTCCATAGATTTCACGGTTATTTTTATTGTATTTTTTCTACATTCAAACTTATTTCTTTGTATAGTCTATTTTCCTTTCTATTTGTCCATCTATTTTGCACATACCAAGCATAGGAAGATTCTGAGGTGTGAGGAAAGGAAGGGTTTTCTTGATTAGTCTGGCTAAAGTATGTAAGTTATGATGATATCTTCAAAGAACCAATTTAGGTGGTGTTGATTTTCCCCATTTTTTAATTTTTCTAATCTCTATTTCATTAATTTCTGTCTAATCTATTATTTTCTTCCATTTCTTTTAAGTTTAATTCATTCTATTTTCCTGTGGATCAACAAGGAAGATAAGAGTATATATGTGGGATCTTTCTTCTTTTAATTTTTTTTTATATACTTTAAAAAATTTTTATTTTTAAAGACCCATAGATTATATAAATGTTACATAAAAAATATATGGAATTCCTGTATATCCTGCTCCCTACTCCTCTCACAATTTCCCACATTAACAACATCCTTCATTAGTGTGGTACATTTGTTAAAATTGATGAACACCTTTTGAAGCATTGCCTCTAAGCATGGATTATACTTTACATTGAAGTTTATACTCTCTTCCACACATTTTGTACATTTTGGCAAGATATATAATGGCCGGTATCTGTCATTGCAATAGCATTCAGGACAACTCCCAAGTCCCCAAAACACCCCATGTTGCACCTATTTTTCTCTTTCCCTCCCTGTAGAACCTCCATTGGCGACTGCCTCCACATCAATGATAAAAGTTCTTTCATTGCTAGAATCACAATAAGTCTAGGTAGAATAACAGTAAGTCATCTCAGTCTATCTTTCATTCCCCAGTCCTGAGGATTCTGGGGTGGTGATTACCACTCCACCTCTAATTGAGAGGTAGCTTAGATCCCATGGAGCAAATGGATGGGACTATCTTGTTTGCAATTATAGACTCTCTGTTCCTTGGGAAGGTCATTGTCCATAATCAAAAGTCATGTGTAGGGAAACCACAACTGAGTCCAACTTTGTCACATGTCAAATTTATTTTGGAGCATAAATTCCAAAATAGGGCCCACTGGCTGAGCACCAAACTCCTGAGCTGTCTACCCTGCCTATAGTGTCTGGATATAGCCAAAGCCCACAAGAGTTCTGCTATTTAGGCAATATTTACTTTGGCAGTCAATGAGATCCTGATTAGAAGTCCATAAAATAACCTCTGGAATGATCTTCTGACTCACTTTGAAGTCTTTTAGCTGTAAAACTCATTTGTCTTTACCCTATCCCCCTTTTTGTCAAGGTCTTTTTTCCAGTTTCACTGCTAGTTGGTGCTTGTTAGTAATCCCTCAGTGCCAAGAGAAGCTCATTCCCAGAAGTCATGTCCCATGCTGCGGGGAAGATAATGCATTTATAGGGTGAGTTTGGCTTAGAGAGGGGTCACATTTGAGCAACAAGGAGGCTCTCAGGAGGTAACTCTTAGGCACCCTATAATACTAGGCTAAGTTTCAGTTTCAAAAGTAAGGTTCATAAGTACAGTCATCAATATCAAGGGCCCATCAGTGGTCCATCCTCCTTCACTAGTCACTGGCCCTGTACTCAGGAAATACTTGCTCTCCCATTAAAGAATATGGCAGAACTCCCCAGGATGGGAATTCGATATTCTTTAGTTATTTTGTGAATCTCCACCCACCATGATGATGTCCCATGAATACGTGAACACATTCATATGCCTTACAGGTATTCTCTATGTGAACCTCCTCCCATGGATCTCCCATCACTGTCACCCCTCACCAATGATCCTCATGTGCCACAGGTGTAACCCTTATGTGATCCAAGAGTTTTTAATAAATGAAGCCAACAAAATAACCAAATGCAATTAATAAGAAAGTGAAATAATAATGATAGTTCTAAAAATAACAAATAAAATACAAAAAATTAAAATAAAAAACTTTGAAATAATAAAAAATGTAAAAATTTTAAAAATTGACTTTGTCTTTCATCATTTTAAGATTTGTTGTCATGTACGTACAGTGACATTTTCTTCTGTTTATTCCCCCAGGGTCTTATTTTTTTCATTTTGCCTTCAAAGAAGCTTTAGTTACAGGGTAGTCACATACAGAATATAGAGGATTCCCATATACCCAACATCTTCCCCTTTCCTCCTTCCCCCTATTAATAACACTTTACATATGGATGGTACTTTGGGTACAATTGATGTACAAATATTGAAACATTGCTACTAACCATGGTCAATGATGGTTTATATTTTGGACCATACACTTTCATAAATTTTGATGAAATTTGACATGGCCCCTATCCATCATTGCAAGATCATGTAGAACAATTCCAATTCCCTCAAAATGTCCCATGTTCCATCTATTCTATTCTCCCTCCCCCTCTCCTTGAGAGTCATGGCAACCACCAAGCTTCACTCCTTAAAGAACAAGATTCATAGTTACTTGCAGCAACACTGAGGTCTTGATATTCTTTCCTGTCTTCCCCTATTAAGCACTGCCTATGCTCTTAAGAGACTCCCACCCCAGGATGGAGTGCATCCTGTTCATTATGTGCATCTCCACCCACTCATACAATACACTAAGACAAGATGAACACTCACACACTCCCTAGAAGTCTGCCACAGTTGCACTGTATCCTGCATGCCCCCACATTCAACATCATAAACCAGTAACCCTTCCCTGCCATATTTTCCAAAAGAACATTTCCAATGTTGTTGTTTCAATCACATACCCATGTATTCTCAGAGTTAACCTGCTCCCTCCCCAACCCTCACCCCAGTTCCATGGAATGTCCAACCCACCCTCCTCATCTTACCCCACACACAGACCAGCACTGCCCAATTCAATAGCATCACTGCACCACTGTCATGCCCATCCACTGCACAACTACACCCTTCCACCTTATCATAGATTTTGCCCATATGGGCTTTGGCTCACAACCCTCTTCTCCCTTTCTGTCTCCTGTAAACTTATCTTCCAGACTCTAGCTCTGTGGGTCTGCTCATTTTGCTTAATTCTTTCTTCTTTTTTACTATAGGTATTTACAGATATTGTAGCAGTTTGATATTGTTTAGGAATTCCAAAAAAAGATACTGGATTATGTGGTTTGTTCCTCTGGGCATATTAGACTATATTGGACTCAGATGTTTGCCTTTTACTTTGATTGTTAAATAATGATTAAGGCTTTGATTGGGCCACATCAGTAGGACATTTATTCCCGCCCCCTTGGTGGGCAGGGACTCATAGAGAAACTCACTGCAGAGAAGGGAAGTGAGAGTTTTGATCCTGGAGCCTGGGAAGTAAACAGAGACCTGAGCAAGGAGAGAAGGCTCCATTGGACAAGGGCAGATGTCCCCAGAAAACAAGATGAGACATTTGGCTGATTATCTACAGCTGGCCTTGTGGAGAGAGCAGAGAAGCTGAGCCCAGAGAAAAACAAGCCCCAGGAAGAGAGGAACCCAGGAAGCCCAAACCTTGCAGAAGTCGGCAGAGATCTTGCTCCAACACGTGGTAACAGACATGGGTGTGGGAAGTAACTTATGCTTTATGGCCTGGTAATTGTAAGTTTCTACCCCAAATAATTACTCTTTATAAAAGCCAACAGATTTCTGGTATTTTGCAACAGCATCCCTTTGGCTGACTAATACAGATATATATTTCTCTCTGAATATACTGCTTTAACTGTCTCCCATAAATTTTAGCATGTTGTGTCATTTTCATTCATCTCAAGTTACTTTAAAAGTTCTCTTGTAATTTCTCATTATGTGCATTGGTTATTTGGAAGTGTATTGTTTGATGTCCACATATGTGTATATTCCCCCAAGTTTTTCTGTTGCTTATTTCTAATTTAATTCTATTGTGCTTGGAGAACATACTTTCTATGATTTCAATCTTTGTAAATTTTTTGAGACTTATTTTACGTTTGAGCATATTGTTTGTTCTGGAGAATATTCCATGTGCACTTAAGAATGTGCATTCTGCTACTGATGGGAGAAGTAGTCTCTTAATGGCTATAAGAGATTATAGTGTTGTTCATATCTTCTTTATTCTTGTTGATCTTCTGCCTAAATGTTCTTTTGATTAATGAAAATAGAGTATTAATGTATCCAACTATTATTGTTGAATTGTCTCTTTCTCCCTTTAATTTTGACAATTTTTGTTTCATGTAGTTTTAGGCTCTGTTGTTAGATACATATATCCTTATAATTGCTATATAGTTTTCATGATTTTCCTCTTCTCATTATGCAATATCACTTTTTATCACTAGTAACATTTTTGTTTTAAAGTCTATTTGGCTGATATTAGTATAGGCACTCCAGCTTTCTAATTACTGCAATTCATATGATATACCTTTATCCATTTAATTTTCAACCTATTTGTATATTGTTTGTAGAAATCACATGGTTAGAAAGTTAAAACTTGTTTGTTTTTTCTGGTATCGCAATCTCTGTCTTTAGAATGCATTGTTTCGTTAATCCTTATTTAGTGTTATTATGAATTTGAATATGTGCCTGCCATTTTACTTTTTTCTGCATGCCTTATGTCTGTATTATTTCTCTATTCTTCTTTTTACCATTTTCTTTTCTATCAAGTGAATATTTTTAGTGTAACATTTTAATTCCTTGAATTACTTTTTCACAGTATTTTTTTTGTTATTTTTTCAATGATTCTCCTATTAACATATTAACATATCAAAATCTACTTCAGGTTTATACTAAAGTAACTCCAGGGAGATATAGAAACATAAATCCTATATATCTCTTTTCCCTTTTCCTCCTTTTTATGCTCTTATTATTATTATACATATCTATTTAGTTTCAAAGTAAAAAATACACTGTTATAATTATTACTTTATATAATTTCATGTCTTTAAAATAAGCTGAGGGAATAAAGGAGAGCAAGTATATATGGAGTTTTTTATATTAACATTACTTGCCATTTCTGATTCTTTGGATTTGTTCATGTGAATCCTCTGATATCATTTCCTTAATCCATTACAGTTTTGCTCCACCAAAACTCCACTGTGCTGTTATTGTCAAATGTATTACATTTCTTATATATTATAGGTCCAATATAAAAATAAATGGTGGGAAATGACATTTTTTAAATACTCTTTTAAAAATTATATAATTATTTTTACTGGTTTTCTTTGTTTTTTCATGTAGATTCAAATTACTGTCTGGAACTTGGGGAACATCGTTAAAATTTCTTGAAAGGAAGGTCTAGAGCAACACTGTTTTTGTTTATCTTGGATCATCTTTATTCACTTTCATTTTTAAAAGAGAATTTTGTTGCATATAAGATGCTTGGTTGATAGTATGTTTTCTCATCAATTTGAAATGATTACCACTTCTTCTGCCCTCCATTGTTTCTGATAATGATAGCTGTTAATATTTGAGGGGGTCCCTTGTTTGTGATGAGTCATTTTATTTGCTGCTTTCATAATTCTTTTCTGTCCTTAGATTTCCACATTTTTACTATGGTGTGTCTGGATGTGGATCTCTTTGTGTTTATTCCTTCTGGGATTCTTTCAGCTTTTTTTTTTTTTTAAGATTTTATTTATTTATTCATTTATCCCCCCCTTGCTGCTTGTGCTCGCTGGGTCAGCCAACCACGCCGCGCGGGCGGGCCTGCCTTCACCAGGAGGCCCCGGGAACCGAACCCGGGGCCTCCCATATAGTAAACGGGAGCCCTACTGATTGAGCCACAGCCGCTTCCCTCTTTCAGCTTTTTAAATGTGTAGATTCATGTTTTATAAATCAAGTCTGGGAAGTTTTCAATATTTAATTCTTTGAATATTTTAATGCTCCTTTTTATCTCTCTTTTTCCTTCTAGTATTCACCTTCTGCATATATTAATAAGTTTTATGCTGTGCCACATTTCTCTAAGGAACTAATTTTTTTACTCTTTTATCTCTCCATTCTTTGAATTGCTTAATCTCTAGTTATTCTTTTATCTGCCAGTTCAAATCTTCTCTTAAGCTACTTTAGTGAATTTTTTGTTTCGGTGCATTTCCTTTTTTATGTATATACTCTATAATAGACATTGTCATCATTCTTTCCTTAGCTTCTTTAAACATGATTTATTTTAGTTCTTTAAAAATATTTATAATGGCTGCTTTGAACACATTTTTAGTTCTAACATTTGGGGTTTCTCACAGGCATAGTCTGTTTCCTGCTTTTTCCCTATGTATAGGTTACACTTTTGTGTTTATTTGAATGTTTTATAATGTTTGGTTGAAACATAAACACTTTTTAAAATATAATGTAGCAAATCTTCATACTAACCACTCCCTACCTGGCATGTTTTGTGGACATTTTTTTTTTCTTCCTTATTTCAGTGAGTTGTCTGGACTATTTTCATGAAGTCTATTTTTCTTATAGTTTGAGGATGCATCTTTGGGCATACACAATTTTGTTGGGATGACAGTGCTTTTAGCAGGACTCTTCTGGTTTTTTTTCCTGGAACTCTCTGTTAAACTGTCTGCCTCTGTTAGTTTCAAACCAAGCTCTTGGTTTCTGCTATTTGTGGACTGGTTTCTCTCTTGTTTTCCAGAGTGCCATGAGGATATAAATTGCCCCACAGTATGATCCAATTAAATACAGACCCCTTTTGCAGGGGTTGTTTTGAAGCTGGTCTTTGTGGGATTTTTATGCCATCAGCCAGGCTCTGCTTAGCTGTATTTTTTCCTTAATTCCCAATAAACTAACTGGTCTACAGGCTAGCTTGCTGCTCTCATGGTGTTACCAGCATCCTCCCATTTGTTTTTCACAAATATCTCCATTGTTATCAAGATCTTCTTTAGGCTTGAACTTTCCCACACTCTGTTTTAAAATAAATTCCTTTGGGGAAAAATCCAGAGCTCTGCTTTCTTATGACCTGCTTTCCCACATTGGTCAATATCCCCAACCACTGCTCTAGAAATTGTGGTAGGGAACTGTGGCCTGCTTCTATTGCAGTGACACCCCTGTTTACCAGCAAGGTGATGGTCTGGGATGGCAAGCTCTGTTTTCTAAGCTTGCTTTTCCCAGACTGTAAACTTCAACCTAAAACTGAGGTAAATAAAAGGTGAATAAATGTCCCTGGTATTCTGATATGTCATAACTGGGATAAATCCTCTGCCCCACAAGAGGGGGATTGTGTGGATGATGGAGCCCCAGACCCATTACCCTCACCTGGAATTTAGACCCTGCAACACAGATCTGAGAAGTATGAGACAGGCTTGTGTCCTGTACTTCCTGGGGAAATACCAAAGCTATTAATTGGGAGTTGGGAGAGGAAGGAACCCATCTTCTTGGTTACGTCTAAAGTGGAGCTTCCATGATAGTGTGGGAGGAGGAAAGTATGAAAAAAGTCAAGGATCAAGTGCCACAGGCTCTCACCGTCTTAGAAAAGTTTAGGAAATTTTCTTGAATAACTATTATTTTCCTTTGCTATATATTCTCAGGACAATTTTCAAAGACTTTACATAGTTGTTTTTTTAATGTAATTTTTAGTTGTTGTGGTTGTTTTGCTGAGGAGCATGTCCATGTAGCTCCTTTCACTGTCATTCTAGTTCCGAAGTACTCTGCATATTGTATTTGATTATTTTTGTAATTTTTGCTGAAAGTACCCAACTAATCTTGCAAATCATATACCTTTTTAATTAGAGGCTTTAATATATTAAGCATTGTTTTAGTTTCCTAGGCTGCTTAAAGCAGTTACCATGAAACAAACTGCATTAAACAATAGGAATTTATTAGCTTACAGCTTTGAAACTGGGAAAATGTCCAAATTAAGGCATCATCAAGGTGATGTTTTTCCCCAACACTAGGGCACTTGAGTTTTCCCAAGGCTTGGAACAAGGGCCACTAGCTAGTGGCCCTTGTTCCATAGCTTGTTATATGGCAAGACACATGGCGGTACCATTTCAGCTTCTTGCTTCCTGTCGGCTTTTTAGTCTATTTCTCCAAATTTCTTTCTCTTATAAAGGACTCCAACAATAAGATTAAGACACATCCTCATTGAGGTCTAAAGTAGCCTCATCAAAATTTCCTACTTACAATGGGTTCCCATTCACAGGAATGTATTAAATTCTAGAACATGTGTTTTCTATGTTAGATATAGCTTCAAACCACCGTAAGTATAATAACTCTAAATTCATTCCCTTAGTCCAAATCTGTATCATACCAGAATCTTGTACTAATGATTGTTTCTTTTTTCAGAATGTGCTTTTCTTCCCATTTTTCTTGCCTCAGAATTTTTTGATGAAAGCCAGATGTTTAGGACCGTACATACAAAGATAAATATTTTCATACTTAGAGATGAGTACACCTTTCTTTCCATTCGACCTTTAGTGTGTGTGTTTTTGTTAAACTAGTTAGCAGTAAATGGTTAAATATTTCTTATTGCTATGGTTTTCATCATTTCCACACAGAAAATCACATTACTGTAATGATACCTTGTATCTCAGATGTTTACTAATTTTACTTTTCTTTACATTTTCTGCTCTGTAGAGGCATCTTTCTCATCCAGCTCTCCCATCTGATATTAGTTTTTCCTTAATGCTTCTTAGAGTTGTGGTGGGAGGTAGGAAGGGATAATTCTCTGATGATCTGATTAAGACTCAATTTTAAACATCTTTCACAGTGAACCTTGGTCTTGAGGATGTGGCCTTCACAAGTGCACATGCTTCTCCCTCTAAGCTCATACCAGGCAGAGAATATATTCCAGGCAATCCCCAGGGTTTAACTGTCTCTCCTTAACTTCTTTTAAGTTGCTTAAATTTATTTCCACCAGTGTCATAAATCTACAGCTTTTGTTGGTCTTTCCCCTAAAAACTAATTCTTTTGTTTCATATAGGAATTTCAAAATGTGGGTCTGGGAAGAATTGGGGCAGTAACTGCTCTTTTCCTCTCCCAGCCAGCACTCCATAGGAAGCTTAATTTCTCAGGATTCTTCCCTATCTTCCCCATTAGCTGCAGATGGGGTTCCTCGGGGAAAAGCCTGAAGTGTGTATGAAATCCCTCATGGGGGATTTACAAAAAATCCCCAGGGGCTTTACATTATTAAACTAGCCCACACTGAACTTTTAGCAAAGCTTTAAAAATTTCTAGCAGTATACTTCTATTGAGCTATATTATCTTTGGTGGTGTCAGCTACAGAAAAAACAAATACTAAGTTCCTACAGGGAACTGTCTTTCTCCAGACTTCTGATTAGCTGACTGACCTTTGTCCTCAGTTCTCAGATACTTCCAAAAAAATTCCTGATTTTCCAGGTGTCCATGATTTTATTTTTCTCTTGATGTTATTTTACTCTTTATATCTTCTTATATCTACAATGATAAATTGAAAGTTGGGTGTTTTAATTGTAAACACTTTAATTTTATGAATTTATGTGGATAAAATTGACTCTTACATTATGAGTATCACTATATATGTTAAAATGTGTCATCCCATTTGTCCAGGTATATGCATATATATTTCAAATGTGCATTCATTCTTTCTCATATTAAATTTGCAAAAATCCTATTTAATTTACTGTTGGTATTTCATTTTTATGTTATAAATTTTCTAACTTGTTGCTCTTAGATGATAGGCTGCTGTTGTCTGTATATTCATTTATGCCATTTTTTCTGAAATTTCTTGTGCATTTTTATAACATACTTTATTATTAAAATGTTCTATATATATATATAGTATCTATTTTAGGTTTATTTAAATTGTATATTTATACTATTTTATTATTTCATTTTATAAAATTTAATTTTCTAATAGATTGTTTCTGATATATAGATGTACAATCATGTCAGGAACTGCCATTGCAATTATCCCACGTACAGTTTTGTATGTATATGTGACTGCACATCACATCAAAACCAGGGTTCAAAAACTGAAGCTATGATCTTCTCCCACCTAACAAACTTGTTCCCTTGCTCATCTTATTTTAAGGAATTTCATCTTTACTGATATGCCAAACTGGAATCCTGGAATTCATCCCTTACTCCTTCTTTCCTTATTCTTACATCACATTGTTCATCATATCCTGTTGGTTCTATTTCCATATATTCCTCAAATCATCTCATTCTTCCAACTGTTCAACACCAATACTTTAGTTTGGTTCTTTAAATCTATTATCTGCCCTAAGGGAAGTTTATACCTCTTAAAAATATCTCTGTATTGGAAGGGATCATGTGAGGAAGATAGGAAATACCAAAGATATTTGAAGTAATAAGGAATTTAATTTAGGGAATCAGAGGATTGTACAATTAAATGGAAGGACCAGGGAAGCAAAGATCAAGTAAAAAAATAATATTGTTTAATAAATTGTTTGAATAAGAGAAAATAATCATTGGTGATCTTATATATATTCAGCAATATCTCTCCTGAACATAGATGCAAAAATTCTCAATCAGATATTAGTAAATCGATTCCAACAATATGTATAAAAATTACACATCATGATCAGGCCTGTGCAAGACTGACTCAATATTAAAAAATCATTTGATGTATTCTTCCACATCAATTTGTTAAAGAAAATAAATCATAGCATCATACCAATAGATACAGAAAAAGCATTTGACAAAACACAACTCTATTCATGAAAAAAAATATCAACAATGAAGGAAAAGAGGGGTAATTCCTCAGCTTTATAGAGAACATCTACCAAAAACATATAACTAGCATAATACTTA
>JAKSZT010000076.1:1312449-1322986 GCA_026826555.1 Tolypeutes matacus | reverse complement strand
AATTTTTGAACTTGATAACAGTATTTAAGGTCATTATATAAGTTAATTTCCATGTTCTCAGGAAATGTGCATGAAATTATTTTATGTTCAAGGAGCATAATGTGTACAACCTGCTCTCAAATGTTTAGAAAACTGACAGATAAGTAGATAGATAGATAGATAGATAGATAGATAGATAGATAGATAGATAGATAGACAGATAGATAGATAGATAGATACAGCAAATGTAGCAAAATGTTAAAATTGGGTCTGGGTATCAGAGTGGGGGAATGTTACAGATCTCTGTATGAGTTTTGTTTTGTTTTGTTTTGTTTTTTAAAGATTTTATTTATTTATTTATTTATCCCCCCCTTGCTGCCCGTGCTCGCTGGGTCAGCCAACCACGCCACGCGGGTGGACCTGCCCTCACCAGGAGGTCCCGGGAACCGAACCTGTGGCCTCCCATATGGTAAACGGGAGCCCCACTGACTGAGCCACAGCCGCCCCCCTCTGTATGAGTTTTGTACTGTTTATGCAACTGTCTTAAAAGTTTGAAATTATTTCAAAATTAAAAAGTATAAAAAATGTGGGGCATGAAAAATAAATAAATAAATAAATAAATAAATAAATAAATAAATAAAAAGATGTGGGCTCAAATGTGAAAAATAAATGTGTATTTAGTAAATGGCTTTACATTTTCATGGTTATCTCTTCCAATGATCACCTCTGAATCATGTCTCTGCTGTAACCCAACATGGAAACTAAATATAAAAAGTACACTCAGGTCATAACTGGCACTTGACTTAATAGAACACTTGGTAATTGAGTAAGTCTGTGCTCTCTGTTCAGTACAATCTCTTGAATATATGTTAGTGTTTTTATAAGTTTCCATGCTATGTGGATATTACTTCTCCATATTTCTTATGTTCCATCTGACCTTTATCTGAATCAAGGGAAAGTCAGTCTAGTTTGAATGAGGCCTCTTCTACATAACCCTAATATCAGTCGTTTCTCTATAAATGATGAATCGTGAGAGGATTAGGTTGTTTTTATGTATTTCATGATTTTTTAAATCGTTAAAAATAGAAAATTTAATTTCACATTGTCAATATCAAAGAAAAAAGATAAGGAAAATACTAGAAAGCGAGTGCCCTTTCATGAATTCCTAGGAAAATATTTAATATGTGTACACAACTAATAGCATGGCCTTTGAAAAGTGACAGAAGTACAATATTTCAAAGAATTGGGGATTTTTTTACATCTCTTAGCAATGGATAAAATAAGCAGAGAAATATAAGAAAAGACTGAATATTTGATCATCGTGAATACTACATTTTACTTAATGCACAATATACAGAACAGTGCAAACAACAGCAAAATGTGACTTTTCCCATGTAGTTAAGCAAATGTAGGGGCAGAGGGAGAAGAGAAGGAGGAACCCACAGTCATTCTGTCAAAGGTGGTACTGAGCACAAAAAAAGGTGGTGGCAAAGAGAAGGGGACAGATGTGGACTTGTTCTGATGATGGGGGATAAGATATGCAGATGGAATGGATGTGGGGTGGAGGGAAAGAGAAGCCAAGAAAGTCAGCAAAGTTGCCACTGGAACCCCTGACAGGTGGAGTCTATGGGCATAGAAAGTGGAGCTAGAGGAGGAGCAGGTTTCTGGGAGAAGCCAAGAGTTCTGTGGTAGCATGTTAAACATCCACATAGACATTATGAAGCAGATCTGTGTGTATCAGGGCTGCTTGGAAAAGATTGGCATGGATAAATAAATGCAGAAGTCATACCAATATAGATGGGGCTTAAGCCAAGGTGATCCAATGAGGTAACATGGTGCTGAAGAAGGAGAGTAGTCCAAGGTCTGAGCCCTGAGGAAACACATATGTTGTGAGGCTTTGGAGAAATAACCCAGCAAAGACACAGAGAGAAAAGGACTGTGAAGTCAGATAAATAACAAACAGGCAGAAGAATATAGTGAAACAGAAACTATGTGATGGAAGCATTACAAGGAATTGAGAAGGACTGTGTCAAATGAAGCTGATGGAGTAAGTAAGAAGATGAAAATTTGGGAATAATGGAAATATTGTAAAATTGGATTATGGTGAGGGTTGTGCAACTCTGTACATTTACCAAAAAATTGTATATTTAATTTTATGAATTTTATGTCATGGAAATTATACCTCAATAGTTGTTTATTTTTCTTCAGGAGATTGCATTATGTCCTTTTAATGTAATATTAAGCTTTATTTTTAGAGTTGTTTTAGATTTGCATTTACAGAAAAATTACACAGAAAGTATACAGAATTCTCAAATAACCTTTCCACATCCACACATATAGTTTTCCCTATTATTGAAATCTTTAGTATGGCACATTTGTAATAGCTGATGAACAAATATTGGATTACCCAACATCATTGGATAATATTAAGCCTTTATTAAGATATTGCATAAATTCTTTTGAGATTAACATAGGTTTCTATTTCCAAAATAAAAGATCCAGTAAGAATTGCATGTAATTGTATTTTCAGTAATTCAAGAACTCAAATCACTTTCTTCATTTTCAACTTGAGGAACCCAGATCTTTCTAAGTTGCAGAAAACAGCAATAATGACACCAACCAAAGATATATTCTAAGACATATTTTTGTTCCTTTTTAGATGCCATTGCAAATAGATTTTGTGTAGATCTTCTCTACATATTGTACATTACTAGTATATAGAAAAATACTGATTTTTGCATGTTGACCTTGTACTCTGCCCCTTGCTGAACTGTTTTTATTAGTTTCACGGTCTTTGTTATGGATTTTTCAGAATTTTCTGTATACTGGATTATGTCATCTGAGAATAAGGAAAATTTTGCTTCTTCCTTTCTGTTTTGCTGCCTCTTATTTCTTTTTCATGCCTAATTGCTCTGTTTACAGCTTCCAGTTCAATGTTCAATTACTGTAATTGTAGGCATTCTTGTGTTGTTCCTGATTTTAGAGGGAATGCTTTAAGTCCTTCACCATAGAGAAGGACATTAAATATTTGTTTTCACAGATGGCTTTCATCAAGTTGAGGAACTTTCCTTCCATTTTAATTTTTCTACATGGGATTTTGTGTTTTCCCCACAATCATTTCAGTTCTTTCCCCTTTTAGTCAGTGTGTCATTTCTTAATAGTTACACAGCAAGCCTTGGAAAATAACTGTTTCTGAGCTTGTGATTTATAAAGTATGCTTAGACTGCTCTCCCAGGGAACTCCAGGAATAATCTGATTTGTGAATTGTTGATGACCTTTGTATCAATGGATCCCTTATGTAATTATTATAAAGATGTAACTTCAACGCTATTGACAAACTTCAGCCCTATTGTAAATCCTCATTTTACATAATTCTGTTAAAGTGTAACTTTTGCCCTGCTGGGAAACATTGCAAATGTCCATTTCTCAATTATCTTTCCTGAACACTACATTTTCAAATTATGCTCCTCTATCACGTGCCCTCCCCATCCACACATAGATATGTAGTATAAAGACCCCTTTCGATTTGTGGCAAGTGCACCTCAAGCCTTGGAAGTGCCACACTCTCCGCCTGCCACCATAGATAAGGATTTAGGAGATTGCAAGGTTCAGACTCTCCAAGAGAGAAGATCTCTCCTCCAGACCACCGATTGTGAGGCCCCACGTTAGCCCCCTATTAAACGCCCCTTTGCTCTCCAAACTGGACTTGCCGGGGACTTTTTTTGGGTCTGATGTATCACTCTCAGTTGGGTAGGAAGCTGTCATTTTACAAGGCTCACTGTTATACTTGGAACAATGGTCTATCATGAAGGTCTGCTGGATTTTGCAAAGCCTTTCTTTCATCATTTGAGATGATCATGTGTCTTTTTTCCCCCTAAGTCTGTTAATATGTTGTTAAAAAAACAAAAAACAAAAACAAAACAAAACAAAACAAAAGAACCCAAATAAAAATGGCCAAAAATATAGAATGGACATTTCTCCAAAGAAGATATACAGTTGGCCAAAAAACACACTTACAGATATTCAACATCATTAGCCATTAGAGAAATGCAGATCAAAACCACAAAGTGATACTGTTTCATATCCACTAGAATGGCTACAGTTAAATAAAAAAGGAAAATTACAGGTATTGTTGAGGTTGTGGAGAAATAGGAACACTCATTCAATTTTGGTGGTAATGTAAAATAGTGCAAGTGTTGTGGAAAATAGTTTACTGGTTCTTCAGAATTATAAGTATGGAATTACCATATAACCCAACAATCCCACTTCTTGGTACATATCCAAAAGAACTGAAAGCAGGGACTCAAATGGATATTTGAGACCCAATGCTCATAGTGGTATTATTCACATTTGCCAAAAGATGGAAGCAGTCCAAGTGTCCATCAGACAATGAATGGATAAACAAAATGTGGCAGATACATACAATGGATTATTATTCAGTCATAGAAAGGAATTTAATTCTTATACATGTGAAAACATGATGAACCTTGAAGACATCTTTGAGGAAATAAGTCAGTGACAAACAGATAAATATTCTATATACTCACTGATATGAAATAATTACAGTAAGAAAATTCATAGAGTTAGAAACTAGATTATAGATTACTATGGTTTGATGTGGGGGTGGGGAAGGGGGAGCTAATTTTTAGATTGTATAGAATTTCTATTAGAAGTGATGGAAATGTTTTGGTAATGGATGGTGGGTATGGGAACACAATTTTATGAATATAATTAACATTATTGAATTTTGTATATTTAAACTTAGTTAAAAGAAGAAATTTTAGGTTGCATATATGTTATTAGAATAAATATTTCAAATGTAACTCTGTTACATTGGATAGTATAAATTCCAAAGTAAAGCCCACTTGACAGGGTGCCAAATTCCTGAGCAGTCTGTGCTGTGTATAGTTTCTGGTTGTCTCTAACACAATCAGGAGCTCCGCTATTGGAGACACTGTTTGCTGTGGCAGTCAAGGAGATTCTGCAGAGACTTGCATAAGTGTAACCTCTGGAATGAGCTCCTGACTCACTTTGAAGTCTTTTAGTCATAAAAGCTCATTTGTATTTACTGTTTCCCCCTTTTGGTCAAGGTCTTTTTCCATATGCATTGCTAGTAGGCACTTGGCAATAATTCCCTGGTGCCAGGGAGGCTCTTCTGTGGGAGTTATCTCCCATGCCAAGTTTTGCTTAGAGAGATGCCACATTTCAAGGAGGCTTTCAGGAAATAACTCCTAGGCAGTCTATAATACTAGGCTAAGTTTTCAATTTCACAAGAAAATTTTTATAAGTACAACTATCAATATCAAGGGCCTGGCATAATTATCTGTCTTCCTTCACTAGGCACTGCCCTTGATTTCGAGGGATTCTTTGTGTCCTATTAGCGAATATAACAAAACTCCCCAGGATGGGAATTCAATATTCTTTCAGTTATTGTGTGGATTTCCACCCACTGAGACAATACCATTGACCCCAATCATATCACTTCACTGCTGTCACATGCATCCACTGACCAACCACCCCCTTCCACCTTATCACAGGTTTTGCTCATATTGAGCATCAGCTCACCACGCTCGACTCCCTTTCTGTCTCCTGTGTCTTCCAGACTCTAGGTCTGTGAGTCTGCTCAGTTTGCTTAATTCATATCATTGAGGTCATGTAATATTTGTCCTTCAGTGCCTGGCTTCCTTTACTCAACATAAGGTCTTCAAGATTCATTCATATTATCATGTGTGTTAATACTGCATTCCTTCTTACAGCTAAGTAATATTCCATTGTATGCATACACCACAGTTTGCTTATCCATTCATCTGTTGATGGATATTTGGGTTGCTTCCAAATTTTTAAATGAACATTGGTGTGCATATATCTGTTCGTGTCCCTGCTTTCAATTCTTCTGGGTATATACCCAGCAGTGGGTTTGCTGGATCATATGGCAGTTCTATATTTAGCTTCCTGATGGACAACCAAAGTGTGGGGAAGCATCTACAAGATTTTGTAGTAGGAAATGTTTTCATAAACTTTATATAGTTTGTTTTTGCTCTTTCAGGTGGCACTGGGAACCAAACCTGGACCCACCCATGTGGGAGGGGAGAGCCCAACTGCTTAAGCCATATCTGCTCCCCATCAATTTTAATGAATGTGCACACTAAGCAAGGTGTTAATAATGAGGGTGGTGGATTTATGGAAACTCTGTATTTTCTGCATAAATTTTTTGTAATCCTATAACTTCTCTCATAAAATATAATAAAATGAAAAAATAAAAATAAAGGCCAGGTGGTGTTTTGTAAGCTCTTTAGAATAATTTTAATCTTCTCTAATTTTCCTTAGGAATACTATCCCCCTTGGCTTTCCCCTTAGAGAAGCATTCATTCTTTTAAAAATAATTGGCAACTAGTAAATATTTCCCAGGTTTCAAGCTAATAATCATAGTTATAATTTTTGTGAAGATGTGTGAGTTGAGATTAGTTGTACACATATATTATCCCATAAATTATCTGATAATTAAAGGAAGAGTTTGTTAGATATATTACCCAAAGCTTAGATACCACCATGTGTTCAGATATATTTGGCAGTGAAGAAAAACATATTACTAAAGCATTCACACTTTAGTGTTCTACTTTAAATTAACCTGAGATATCCTTTTATGTTAATTTTCCTAAATTCAAAATTAATTATTGTTTTTCAATGATTATGTTCATGGTTATTGTCGTTTCTTGCTCATGCGCTCTAGAGGAAAAAATGTACCACCAAGTACTGCAAAAGGTAATTACATAGTATTGTTACGTTTATTTTAAAATTTTAAGAATAATTGCAAGTTTGAAGGCAAACAAGAGTGAATTAACGATGATATTTTATAATTTCTCTGAATAAAGATTAATCATTCTTCATTTTCTATTTTAAGAATCCAAAAAAGCAAGAGCATAATGCTTCATTTATGCATTTGCACCTTTGTTTCTAATACTTTGGTGGTTTGCACCAGACATGGCACCATATAAATGTGGAGAGAATGATTATCTACTGCTCTGTAGATTAAAAAGTACCTGTACAACTCTAGAATTCAAACATAGCAAGGTAAGAAAATATTTTTCCTGGAGAATTGGCTTTGTTTTTTAATATATGTTTAAAAATATGAAAAAGAACTCCTTGGAAGTGCTAATTCTGATAAACATTTGTGAATAATGACCATGTCATTTAGAACTGATTGCCAAATTTGTACTGGTTGCAGAACAAATTCTGATTCTAGATTTAGAAATTACTCTGATACCCCCCAATAAGCCTACAGACAATTTCAAAGAATTTTTCAGAATAAAGTAGAGGTAAGAACAAGGACATATTAACAAAAGAAACAATACCAAATTAAGATGTGAATGGCAAAGAAAAGACCTCATTTATTTTTGATTCTGAGGTTCATCCTTTCCAACAAATACCAGGAGATTAGTCATTGAAAATTAATGAAGAGGAAGATAAATATACTAATAAGTATTGAAATGAGCAAACTGTTATTTATTAAAGGAATGCAATGTTAATATAAAGAATAAAGGATTCCTGATTTCATATCGCAGGGAAAAGGGTTCAATCACATAGAAGGAAAAAATATTAGGCAACCAATATTTTTAAAAAAGAATAGGAAAACTTCAGTTCAGGAAAATGAATGGCAAAATTTAATCAATGAAAAGGACTGTACTTTAAATATTTGAATTTAAGAGAAAGAAAATATTCTTTGTGAAATGATATCGTATTTTCTGTTAGTGCTTATCTTCTTTGTTGGAAAATAGTTTAATTTACAAAGTGCAAGTTTGTTCATATTATTAGGAAAATGATCTGCTGACAACATAAAAAGCCTATTAAGTGCATCACTAAAATTTTCAGTTAAAAACATGATTCCAGGGGAGTGGATATGTCTCAAGTTGTTGAGTGCCTGCTTCCCACACTGGAGGTCCTGGGTTTGGTACTTGGTGACTCCTAAAAACAACAACAAAAAAACAAACAGCAAGCAAACAGATGAGAGAGCCAGTTTGGGGAACCCGATGTGGCTTAGTGGTTAAGTGCAGGTTTCCCATATCAAAAAATATATAAAAAGGAAAAAAATCATGACTCTATAAAATATCTCACCAATCTGTTTTCTCAACTCACTAATAGTTTTGGCTATTATGAAATATAATCAGATGCAAGTTTGAAAATATTATGTTGTGTTTTTCACTTCTCTTTGATAGACTATTAAGAATGATTTCATTCTTATTAAATATATAAATGCATTGTTATTTAATATATCACTGAAAGAATATATTTAGTCATTATTTCTTCTGTATACATTTTCAGAAATCATACTTATGTGTATCATATTTACATATTTATAAAAATAGGATCAACTTTGGAATTTTGTGTCTAAAATATATTTAGAGAATTTTCATGAGAATATATATATATATATATATATCAGTCTTCATTCCAAAATATATCATCTGATGAATAAATTTGTTTCAAATGAAAGGTGTTTATTCTTTAAAGATATATAACTTGCTTAAGAAGACACTTAGCTGCTTTGAATTTTTCAAAGTTGGAATATAGTTATTTGAGAATTCTTTTAATTTTAACAGTAGTAATTTTCTGCTTATATTGTATAATTTGCTAATTTTTTACTTCTTAATTTCCAGTCATTACTAAATGGTGTCCAGAGGATATCCTTATGTATTTAACTTTTTTTTTTTAACAGAAATTTATCAAAATGAGGCTATTTAATCTTGTATCATGAGTTATTACATATAATTGAAGGAGACTCCAGATGGGTTTAGAGCAATTAAAATTCAGACTGTTTAATTTTGTGAGTATCCATCCAGTTGTCTTTCAAATGGTTAAGAGCTGCATGGTTGGCTGTCAAGAAAATCCTCGAAGCCTACAGGTAAATGAAGTCTACCTGTGTACTCAAAGGTGAATTCTTAATCCTGAAAGAGTATAGAATAAGACATTTGTACATGTGAAGAGCCAGGCATTGTGGAGGGAAACACTGAGTTTTCACCTTAGTTGTGCTGCATCTTGAGAGTAGGTTTAGATCTAGGTATCTGTGGGTGGAGATTGTAAAGAGAAACAACGCATTTTTTTATGCTCTCCTTCTATTCTTATGGTCTTGGTTAAACATGGTATAGTGTCCAAGCATTGATTATGTTTTGGCTTGGATAGGTAGGTGTAGCCATGTTAGCTTAATAATCAGTTTCATTTTTTTCCCACATAGACCAACTTAACTGGTATTTATTTTATTCGGTATTACCTCATACCCCTTCTTTCTTTCCTCCTTTTGCTTTCTTTGAGAAATTTTCTTTCTTTATCAGAAGTTCATTGAGAAGTTAGAAAAGATTACAATGGGGAGATAAAAATTATTCATTAATATGTAACCTAAGGTTTTAGGAATTAATTGTACATTTTAATTTACCAAACTGGCAATTTTGTAATTTGAAGAAATTAATACTTTAAAACTCGTGGATATTGTTTGAGCTCTGAACCAAGCTCTTTTATCTAATTAATTAAACAGGAGAAAAATCTGGAATTACTTACAATTAACTAGAAGTTTATAGAGAGGGGCAAAGATCAACTATCATGGGTTTAATACGACAAATTCCAAAATTGATTTGACCTCCATAGTACATTTACACTCTTAGTTAAGAGTTCTGTTGCTTAGTTCTTGAAAATACCTTCAGCTTCCATGGAGAATTATATTTAAAATGTGTATGTTCCTGAATAAGGTACATTTTATTTATCCTTCATTGGAGGTAAAGCCACTCGTGTAATTTCTGATTTCTAGAATTTAATTGAAATCACAAAAGTGAAATGAAGAACCATACCAAGGAGATAGAGTTTATACTACTGGGACTGACAGATAACTCTCAATTACAGATGATAATCTCATTTCTATTTCTAAATTACTTATTGAGCATATCAGGGAACTTAACCATTATTGCTCTCACTCTGTTGGATTCCCATCTAAACACCCCAATGTATTTCTTGCTTCATTAATTTTTCTTTCCTAGAAATCTCATTCACAGCTGTTTGCATCTCCAGATTCTTAATCACCATTGTGACCAGGGAAAAGACCATTTCCTATAATGGTTGTGTATCTCAGTTGTTTTTTTACATCTTTCTGGGAGGTACAGAATTTTTCCTTCTGGCTGCTATGTCCATTGACCGCTATGTTGCCATCTGTAAACCTTTGCATTATGCATCCATCATGAGCAGAAGAGTTTGTCACCAGCTTGTACTCAGTTCCTGGGTAACCGGCTTCCTGGTAATTTTCCCTCTACTGATGTTGGGTCTTAACCTGAATTTCTGCGCTTCAAATACCATTGATCATTTCATTTGTGACATTTCTCTTATCCTACAACTTTCTTGCTCAGACACACGTGTACTAGAACTGATTGCATTTTTTATTAGCTGTGATGACCCTTATTATCACATTGTCATTAGTAATCCTATCTTACTTCTATATCATCAAGACAATTCTAAAATTCCCTTCAACTCAACAAAAGAAGAAAGCATTTTCCATGTGCTCATCTCATATGATTGTTGT
>JAKSZT010000076.1:1296256-1312439 GCA_026826555.1 Tolypeutes matacus | reverse complement strand
ATTTCCATTCTATCAATTTTGAGTTCAACTTTGTTATTCCATATGAAAGACTTCCTGCTTTAGAAATTGAAAATTGTCTCCAAGGAAGATATTTTAGGATAAAATTAATAAAGGGTTTTGATTGTATTATAGAATATAAATTTTGGGGGAGCACAGAAATTTTAAATAAATACTTTAAATAATTGTATGCAATTTTATTTAAAGCCATGTTCTTGAAAAGTGTCAGATAAATTGAATTTTGTCATTGTTATATATGCTTAAAATGTTCCAATAAAACTCTTTAAAAGAATAATGTACAGATATATTTTGATAGACTGATTATTTCTAATGTCAACTGTCAACATAGGAAAGCTTAATTTTCCTTGAACATAAATCATTTATTTAATTTGTTTAATTTTATTTTAATACTTATATTGGTCACATTTTCAAAATTGTAGTAGAAAATAAACTATTATTTAATAAACCAGTAACTGAATTTATAAACAAATTTTTTCAAAAACATATAAAGCAAGTTTAATTTCTTGGTTATGCCAATGAATTTATTGAATTAAATTGGAATATATGTTGAACTTTATGGTCTGTCTTGTTTCACTATGTATAAGTTTTAAATAGTAAATTACATTGAATATGAATGTATTAAAATTTAAATAATACACTAATTTAAAAATTAAAATTATGTTTTATTTCCTTAAAAGTAAGGGTATTAAATAATCTATTATAGGTTTTTACTCTCAACTGTCAGGTTTTAGAACACATAGATTCCATAACTTTATAATTTTTTGTTGAATATATTACTGTAACAATTCATTTAGCAGAGTGGTGCTGATTAAGCTGCCAGCGCAAGGATATCTTCCATTCGTTATACTGGTATTAGGTTTTGGCTATGCCTATAGATACCATGTATTTCTCTAGTCAATGTCCTTGAAAATATTTGGCTATGAATCTTATGATCAATGGGATAGTAAACACGAATAGGTCAATGAAAATGTATTACCAGATTATTGGTGGACTCTTTCATCTTCAAGCTAAATTACAAGTGAAGGAGTTTCAGGAAAGTAAATACAAAGTTAAAATCAATATATTTCTAAAAATATCAAAGCAATGATGTTGATGCCAGTCTGCCTGGAATAACTTGAGGAGCTAAATATATAAGATAGTGTGCTAGATAAACTTCCAGTATGTTTTCTTTATCTGTTGAATAAGAAATAAAGCAACATGTTCCATCCTCCAACATCACTCTGTGGAAGATAGCATTTTCCTAAATGGCTACAATAAAGCAAACTTTCCCACTGAACATAATCTTACAATATGATGTTGATATTCCTTTCAAGAATAAGAGAGGTCAAAGTTTAATTCTACTGAATTTGGGCAGAAGCTAATAACTACCTCAACTAGCAAAGTATGGGAGAAAACTGTTATGTGGTTCCAAGTTTCTCTTTATAGCTTTTTATATTTTGCCATATTTGAT
Source organism: Tolypeutes matacus (assembly GCA_026826555.1). Lineage (NCBI taxonomy): Eukaryota > Metazoa > Chordata > Mammalia > Cingulata > Chlamyphoridae > Tolypeutes > Tolypeutes matacus. The sequence continues at coordinate 1,310,971 of JAKSZT010000076.1, read as the reverse complement.
CTTGAAACCCAGCCTACTTGCTTTATAAAAAACAAACTGACAGCCAGATTCAACTTCCATACACTTGAGCAAAGATGCCATCAGATGGTTCCAAACCCAGTCTTCATGTCTTCCATGTGAGGCCCTAAACATAATGGAGCAGAGATAGAATCTGCTCTACTCTTTGTATAGATTCCTTACAGTAGAATCTGTGAATCCAGTAAATGTTTGCTTTAGACCAAAAAACATTGAGGTAAATTTTAAAGCAATAATTTTAATCTGAATAACAACCAATTCCTCTTTATTTTTTCCACAGGCATTTCATGTATGGCTGTTTTAAAATAGAAATGTGGAGGTCACCTTGGATAATGGTGCTTACTATTGACCATAGTTTTTCTAGAGATATCAAAAGTAATCCACAACTCAGAGTAGCAACTTGCAATTGATATGTGAATCTTGACAGTAAACAGGGATGCAGGTTCCTTCAATATATTCATTTGTCAAAACCCACCAAATTGGCTCATAATAATTCTGCATTTCTTCAGATGTAAATTCTATGTAAAATTGTAAACAATAATTGAATTTTGTTTATTAGGTTCACTTTAAGCAGTGATATGGGTTATCAATTCTGTAACTGTTTGGTGTATATGCTAGACTTATGCAAATGAGACACTTAAGGAAATGGCATACTAATTTCTCCCTGTAGGAGAAAGAAATTACAAATATGGAAAAGGATGTCTATTAAGTAACTTGTAGAGTGTTGAATTAGAATGGAGCAATAAGTATGAACTTATTATATATATACACATTTACATTACATTACATATTATATATTTACATTATATATGTATATTTCTAATTAGGTAATGTTTCACATCTCCCACAAAAATATGTTCAAGTCATAGCCCTTAGACCACTGTTGTAAAACTTATTTTTAAATAGGGCCTTCAAGGGTCTTATTGAGATGAGGACAAATCAAATCAAGGTTGATCTTAATCCTATAAAATTGAAATCCTTATAAGCAAAGGAAATTGGACACAGAATAGAAACCACAGGAGGTGACCGAAAGAGACAGATCATCATGTGATAGAGACAGAGAATAATATCAGAATGATACCAACAGAATGTTAGAGACTTAAGATGAGGCATGGCCTGCCAATATTTTGATTTTAGTCTTCCAGCTTCCAATGGTACACTAATAAAAAACTGTTGTTTAAGCCAACCAGTATTTTTATGGCAGTTCCAGCATCTGAAATTATATTTATATATGTATTACATACACACACAATACATATACACATGCAAACATATGTGCGTGTGTGTGTGTATATGTGTGTGTATATATATGTGTATATATATATATATATATATTTTTACTTATCTCTGTGTTCTGAAAAGACTTATAATCATAACAAACCAATAAAACAAGTGTCAAATATTGGTTTTTAAATACCATTCTCCACTAAAAGGAAGGAGTGATTTTTGGGGAGAAATGGCTATCTTCAATGCTAGGTCAAGGAAAGCCCAAGAAAGCTGAGGTCATCCTGTTGTAAGTATGTGCTCAAAAAATTATGAAGAGCATATAATTCAAATTGAGAAGGCACTTTGCAGAGATTCCTACTTATCATATCTGTTTCATATGACCATCAAAATAAATTGTGATAGAAACTAATTATACTCTCTTGAGTAAAATAAGAATTCTTGAGTAAATACTTTTCTAAAAATTAACAATTAATATTCATGGGAGAGGAAAAACATCTTCCACAGAGGAAAAATATGCCAACTAATATGTAAATAGTAATGAAGTTAGCATATCATCAATAAATATTAAAATTAATGGATAAAAGTTTCATGAGGAAAGGATATTTACACAAAGTAGCTCCCCCGAAATTACTTATATCCCAAGGAGAAATTAAGACTTTACACCTTAACCAAGTGCTCAAAGTTACCATTACCAGTAATATGAAAACCAGCATCATATGACTTTTTATGTTATGCACTAAGAATTCATTACTTGTGTGTTATTCCTGCAAACAATCAGAACTTCAATTTAACATTGAAAAAAATCAAATGAATTCTAGTGCCATGTATTCTTCAAAAATCTCAACACAATAGGTTAAAAAAAGGCTAAGAAAATGTTCCAGATTGAAGGAACTTAACAGAAATGAGGGCTAAATCCAATGCACAAACCTGGTTATGCTAGAACTGGATATGGGGAAAAAGAAATAAGGGACATTGCTTGGAAATTTCATAAAATGTTGATATGGACTATGAATTGGAAAATAGTGTTGCATCAATTTTAGATTCTCTGATTTTAATAAATAATTATACTTCAGTTATGAAAAAGACTATTCTTGTTAAGAAATATACTCTGAGCACTTAGGGATTAAAAAGGCAAGAGGTCTTAACTAACTATCAAATGGTATTATAAAATATGTGCATTTATGTATATGTGTGTATAAATATACATATATAAAAAGAGAATGGTAATGGAAGTCATAAAAAACATATACAATTATTACTGTCTATAAAAGGTATATGGAATTCTTTTTATAGAGTTCCTTGTACTGCTTTCAGAACTTTTCTTTAAAAGAAATCTGAAATTATAAAAAAGTTAAAGTAAGGCATACTTGGGATAAAACAACCATTTGCAAATTATTCATTGTTGTAGGCTTGCCTTACAAGTGTCCTCATGATGAACTATGTTCTGTGATAAAATTACCAAGTCCTTTCTTCATATCTTATGAATGTTGACTACAAATGACTAAAAGCTACTAAATTTCCAATGAATCAGCACCTTAAGAGTTTCTAAAATCCATGCTTATGAACAAATATTAGGATAATTGGAATTTTTTGATGTCTAAAATATATTTTATTAAGAGGATGCCACACATACATGGAAACACCTCTACTCAAAACATTCTCACAATTTTAGGAAAAGATACATTGTTGTAAAATTATCAGTAATATGCTCATATGTTGACTGAAGTTTTCACTTGCCATTATATTGTTTTTTATGTAGAATTACTGGTAGATAAAATCCAACCTTATTAATTTTCTCTCTTTTGAGTTTTTAAAAAATATTCTTAGCATATAGTGAAAAGAATTGCTTGTACTGATAATATTTTTTGTGAAATTCTTTTATCTAAGACTTCCAGATTTAGACATATGACTGTACTGCAAATCAAATATGACTCTTCTGTATTTCTATTGCTAAAGTGATGTTTCTATCTCAGAAAAAGTAAGGAATGCAAATAATCTTCCTTCCAATTTTAATGACCCTTTAGCATCATCATGAAGTCTTTTCAACATTAGAATGGTCATGTAAGTGTGCTGTGGTTCAAAACAAAACTAGTATACAAAGGCTAATAACACCAATACTTATAGTAGAAAAAATCAGAAATGTCCATCAACTGATGAGTGGATAAACAAAATGTGGTCTATCCATACAATGGAATTTTATTCATCCATAAAAAGAATGAATTACTGATATAGTCTACAAGGTAGACAAACTTTAAAAACATTATGCTAATTGAAAGAAACTAGATACAAAAGGTCACATTTTCTGTGATTCCATCTATATGAAATGTCCCCAAATAGGCAAAACCATAGAGACAGAAAACAGATTAGTGGTTACAGGGGGAAATGGGTAGTGACTGCTTAGTGGAGATGGGTTTTTTGGGGGCTTAATAAAAATGTTTGGGAATTAGATAATAGTGATGGTTGCACAACCTTATGTACTAATGTACTAATAACCACTAAAGAGTATACTGTTAAATAATTAAAATGATGAATTTTATGTGATGTGAATTTTACCTCAAAAAATATAATTCCATGAAAGTGTACCAAAAATTGTATAGTGGTTGGGAGATCTGAGAGACTTCAGAATCCTAACTTCATGATTCTCATCATTCTTTATGGAAAACTTTATCTGGTTGGCAGGGAAGATGTAAAAGTGAGATGAGATGACAGAATGCATTAGCTTACAAGGATAGCACTCAAAACATAGCTGACATTTTTGGCGAGAACAATTTTTAGTTCAGGAGAATCACAGGGACCCAATGACTTTGCCAGCTCATGCTTCAGTCACTGTGCCAGCTCTTACTCCAGGGACACAGGGGAGAGTTCACTGCACATAAGGGTGAGAAAAATCAAGTGCAGGCATCTAAAGTGACAGATTACCCAGTGACTGATAAGGAAGCCACAAAGCAGCCAGAATTGAGTCTTTTAAAGAGAAACTGACAGAAGCACAAGACAGTTGTATCTAGAATGCATGTAAAAGATGAACTAACAAGAATCATATAAACCTATGGTGGTGGATTGAATCTGTCTCCCCCAAAGACATGTTCAATTCCTAATTCCTGGCCTTTGGCTGTGAATTCATTTGTAAAAGGGCCTTCAAGGATCCTATTTGGATGTTACCAAATTGAATAGGGTGGGCCTTCATTCAACAAGGCTGATGTCTTCATAAGCAAGGAAAATTGGAAAACCTTGGTCAGAAGGAGAGACCCTTAAAGATAAGTTTTCCCATTCTAATACAGAGTTGAGGATCACCACCAAAACCACATCTCACATAGGCTCTGATGGAAAGACAGAACAAGGTCACCTTCACTAGTGTGGTCTGTGCTACATAGATGTTCTATGCTTAGCAGCCCTCTCTTGCGTTCTTGTGCTGCTGCAGTGCAGGAACCCCACTCCCTCACTGCGAGAGACAGATAAACCACCCAAGTGCCCACCAGAATCAAATATCTTCAGTGTTTCCATATTCTAGGGGCAATACGGGGAGGAATTTACTCACAGTCCCTTATTTCCTAAAGTTTTGTATTTTAGCCTATCAGACTGACACACTGGTCCTGAGCAGTGGATGTAATTTTGTGTTCCATGAAAAAGTGGCAGGCTGCACTAAGACTGCCCAATACTACAACATGGTAGTAGAAAACAGAGGGGAAAGAGATCACAATACGACAAGGCATAAAAGAAAATATAACAGTAAGTGGAATAACAATAGAGTAATGTCAAATAAAAGATTTTCAAAGTGGAGCTGAAAAATAGCTTAACTATATGCTGCTTAAAGAAACATACCTTAGGTATAAAGACACAGAAATGTTCAAAGATTTTAGTGATATGAAAAAGAAAAGCCATGCAAAGCAAGTGTGATCAATTTCTGATCTCAGCTCTCACAAATTTTAAAACATATAGGCAGAGAATATAATGCAAGGACTGATTAAATGCCCTCAGGTTGCATAGCAGAAAAAGCAATTGTTAGAATTCTGTGATCTGAAATTAAATTATCAATGTAAGTAAAGGAACTGGGCCCCACGATGTCATGGACACCTAATCCTCAAAAGCTATGAGGAAAAGAGCAATGCTCTGAGGCATCTGCAGAGCCTCAGAAGGAGGTCAGTAGGCACCAGCAGAGAAACACAACATGCAGACTGGTTACTCCTAAACATTCCCATAAGAATCACAAGTGTTCCTGCCACACAAAGGCCACCTTGGAAAGAAAAGTATGGTGGAAAAACTTTAGATATGAGGGGCATATCTTTAGGAGAGTTTGAATTGATTGAATACTTACCCAAAGGGGAATGCATTAACCCAAAATAGACTGTTTTAATCTGGAAATATGAATTTATTTTTAGTGAGTAAGTTCCATTTTTTTAAATACCAGCAATAAGATTGGAGGATCCAGAGCAAGATGAAGTTGTATTTGGAAAACAAAGAATCTACATTTTTGATATAACCAATAAGTAGCACCAAAACATTTACCCTTTTACCAGTATTGTTGTATATAATTTACAAATGAGATATCTGATACTAAGAAATATTCAAAATAATAATTATCTGTAAGGAAAACAACATGTGTTTAAATGTCCAAATTTTGAGGACACACGTTCTACAAAGAACACTTAGAACAAGTGGCAGATCTGCCACTTTTGGGCTAAGTCTCAATATGAATGAACACCAACCAAACAGACTTTAGGTTGAGAATATGGAGAAAACACTTAACCAGCCCTAAGGAAACTAATACATAAATTTTCCAGGATTTGGAATATCAGACAGTATAGCCCATTATTCTCACACTTACACATATGGTAATTTTAAAAAAAAAGAAAGAAGGATAAGCCAGAATGTTGTAGTATTTCTTTTGCCATATTTTGTTGCTTAGTGTAGTTCCCATTTGATTACTCTTTATCAAAACCTATCCTTTTCTCAATCCAAAGCCTGGATCCATAGGATGAGAAAATCCAATCTGTATTCTTCCATAGATATTTTTGCTGGAATTTAAATAATATGTATTTCATGACTTTTCTAATATTGCTGAGTGATGCAGGTTTTTAAAAAATCTTTTCTCCAAAAGAAAGAGGCACATGTGTTTTTGAATATGTTATAGGAGGTAGTGTTTTCTGTAGGAAACATATAGTTATCCCTCTGGAGACATAAAAACCAATGAATCTACAATGTAATTAATTATGGCAACACTTTTTAATTGGATTCCCTTAGGAACCATTAGTTGGAGGAATATCGATTCTATCTATAACGTTCGACTATCCAGAAATGAAAAGAAAGACTGATGAAATAATGATCTCCTGCTTGCATATTGTCCTTCTCATTATATTTTAAATTGAGAGAGACTAACCTCATCCTCTATTCTATTTCAATGAGAAAACATGAACTGAGACACCTAGAAGAAAATCCAACTTAAGTGATTCTATAGTACCACAGGCTGAATCAGTAGTAGCATGACTAGTGTTGAGGTTCTCCATTGGAAAAATCATGCATTTTTATGAAGTGGTGTAAAAAAGAATTATAATCTCTTAAAATAAAACTTAGTACCTTTGAATTTAGAGAATATAGTCAAAATGTGTGAAATATAGGGTGAAATTTTGGATCACTAGCATACTTGATTCCAGGCTTTGATATTAAGTATATATAAAGTATATAGAAGTATAATTTATATAATGTAAACTATCTGTGCCTGTCACATAAAAGTCCTATTTTTTAATCACTGTGTTAACGAAAGTTGAAAATAAAGCACCAATCATATAGTGAAGCATATGGGAAAAACATATGTAAAAAAAAAATGTGTAAAACCACAAATGTAAATATGGAGATTATACTAGAGAGAAGTACTTTAATAATATTTCATCAATTGTAAGAAAGGTAAATAATGTTAAAAAATAGTACAATTATATTGAAATGCTACCATCAATACTGACAAATATTAGAAACCAATCAAGGTGTTGGTGGTGGGATGATATGCAGGAATCCTGTATTTTATGTGTGATTGTTGGCAAACTCGCAAATAATCTAATAAAAAAATCATATTGCAAACTGAAGGGCTACACTAGTTTTTTGTATGATGTGAGCTCAATTTCAATATTTCTACCCACTTAAAAATTAGTAAAATATCCAAAAATTTTGGATGCTTTTAGCCAGAGGAGTGGAAGTGGGGATGGTGAGATGTGGTCCAATTCTGAATATACTTTGAAGATGCCACAATACTGGTAATTTACATGTTGAGTGTAAAAAAAAGTGAGAAGATAAGGAAGAATTTGTAATGTTTGGCTCTGATATTTGCAAGAAAAGAGTTGACAGGAAATAGATGGGCAATAATTGAAAGTGTTGATTCGATTTAGTCAACTACACAGTCATATGTACAGGTCTGGAGTTGGCAGGAAAGATATGAACTAGAGATAAAAATTGGGAAATTATCATCACATCCATGTGATTTTAAACATGAGGCTGTATGAAAGCATCTTGGGAATAAGGATAGAAAGAAAAGATAGCAGATCCAAAGGCTGCTCCTAGGGCCAATTCTGCATGTAGAAGTCAAAGAAATGAGGAGGAACAAGTAAAAGAGCTGTAGAAAGAGTTCACAGAGAGGTAGGAGGGAGGAACGCCAGGTGAGTGTGGTGTCATGGACATCAAATGGAGAAAGGGTTGCAGGCAGAAGAAAGGTTGCCCATGTTCTGGCTCTTGACTGAAAAAATGAAAATCTGTCACAGAAGGAGATGAAATCATGGCATGCCTTAAGTCCTTTCTGTACATAATTTTCCAAATGCAATATCTAGTAAATGTTTAGAAATATGAAAGGAGTAAAGTGATAATGGAAATTCAGAAACACACCAACAATGTCTACAGATTTGGAACTGACTATAACAAATTATGTGTATATGTTCAAGGACAAAAGCTAATCTATCCTGCCTATAATCTCTTTCTTCAAATAGATCTAAATATGCACTCACTGATGGTTCAGGCGTCATACTTGTTTTCTTTCTTAACAACCCTTTCACAATTGTCCTTTTCTCACAATACAAAGGAAAAGCCCACTTCTTACCTATCTTCAATCAATGTTTTATACATTGATCCATGGTGTTAAATCCTATATGGCACCGAAAAGACTATTCAATATATTGATAATTGGCTCACTTTATCTAAGGAACCATAATCAACTCCACTCTTCCCTTTTAAAGCAGCACTTTTATATGCAATTTTTATTTTTGTATATTTATTTATTTTTCATGAAAAAACAATCCCCACATTGTAAAATGTAAAACATAACTTATAAATCAGCAACATTTGTCATAGATACCATTATTTAATAGGAGTGGAAAGGCATTAATGTGGATGGCGTATGACTTTGAACCAATAGAATAGAAGGTACAGCTGTAAGCTCCAGGAAATTATTAACATAAAAATCCTGGCCTGCCATCAACAATTTGGAAACATTACCTTTCTGGGTCTGTCTGTGGCCCCTCAACTGCCTGTAGATTACTTCTGATATGCCATGAGGTTACTCTGGCCCCACAGCTTAGTTTGTAGGTAAAGGACACATGTGAGTAAACGACCACTGGGTACAAACAGCAGTCTAAGGCAATCAGTGAAAGGACGGTCCTAACTCTCAGAACAAAGTAGTGCTTGCTTATTCCCTTGCTGTCAGCTTTCAGAGTTTTTAAAAAAAATAAATTGATTGATTAATAGAATAACTTGTAGAATAAGAATAAATGTGTATTTAGTAAATGGCTTTCAGTTCTCTTGGTTATCTCTTCCAATAATCACCTTTGAATCATGTCTTTGTTGTAACCCAACATGGAACCTATATATAAAGAGTGCCCTCTGGTCATAACTGGCACTTGGCTTAATTGAATACATGGTAAATGAATAAATCTACTGGTGCCCTCTCTGCTCAGTACAGACTCTTGAATACATATTGGTCTGTTTATAAGTTTCCATGCTATCCAGATATTCCTTCTGCATATTTCTAGGTATGCTCCAGCCCTTCTTTATCTGAATCAAGGAAAAGTGAGCCTAGTTTGAAAGAGGCCTCTTTCAATTAACATTAAGGTCAGTCATTTCTCCATAAATGATGAATTGTGACAAAACTATGTTGTTTTCTTTCATCTCCTGACTTTTTAACTTTGGAAAATTTCAATGGCTCAGAAAAGCTGAAAGAATAGTAAACAAACAACTACATGCCCTTTACTTAGATTTATCAAAATTTCTTGAAATGCACCCTCTAAATAGACTATATATTGTTTTTGTGGAACACTTTAAGAGTAAGTAGCAAACATCATGACATTTAAACACTTTAGCATATTCACCCAGGAGCAAGCTCATTCTCCTACTTAACCACAATAACATTATCACACCCAACAAACTGGGTATGATATTGTAATTGTATGAAAAGTGTAGTTTGTAGACTGAAAAAATCAAGCAAATTTTAGGTTCCTATTTTTTCTTTAAAATAAAACATCATGGAAAAATATTATACTTTTATTAAGATATTGCATAAAATTATTTGGAGATTAACATAGGTTTCTATTTCCAAAATAAAAGATCTAGGAACTGTTAAGTGTAATAGATTTTTAATAATTCAAGAACTCAAATCGTTTTCTTCATTTTCAGCTTGAAGAATGACTGAACTTTCTAAGTTGTAGGAAAACAGCAATAATGATACCAACAAGCAGATTGAGAAGAATTTTGAAGATTATTTATATTTGCTTCAAAAATATTAACTATACATAATATTATTAAACCTAATTATAAAGAAATACTTTCAAATATTTTGAAAACTATCACAAATTTTCACATTTACTTAAAGTAAATGAACATTTATTCTGAAAAATGACTTCATTGTCTTCATTATTTAAATATAGATGTAAAATATTTAAAAGAAAGTGAGATAGCTCTTTTTTTTTTTTAAACATTTTGTATTTCATCAAGATCTGTTTTCTTGGATGTACAGTGACATTTTCTTCCGTATATTCCCCCAGTGTCTTATTTATTTCATTTAACCTTCAAAGAAGCTTTAGGTTATAGAAACGTCACATAGAGAATATAGGGGATTCCCATATACCCAACTCCCTCCCTTTTTCCCCCTCTCCACTATTAATTTTTAATTAAACAATTTGCAAGCCTATTTCAAATTCCTGTGGATTAATTTAATGCTATTAAATTATGTCCCTATAATGGCCTTTATAGAAATATTCTTTCATTATATATATATATTTGATTCAAGATTCATTCAATTAATAGGCTCTGATAAATAGAAGTTACCCTATCTTTTTTCTTTCCTCTTACTATTAATTTTGAAGAGTCCAATGTAGTAATTTTGCAAAGTATATATAGTTTTTTTCTTTTATATTTTCTCACAATTAACTTCAGATTAATTATCTTTGGGAAAATACAGCGTCATCATATTGTGTCCATCTCAGAGCCTCATATTAAGAGTCATAAAGTGTCAGTGATTCCCAATATTGGTGTTGCTAAATTTGATTATTTGTTAATTAGGTCTTCCAGATTTCTCCAATGTAAAAATAGTATTTTCATTTTACAGGAATGTTGCTGCTATGAGGCTGTGATATTCTTTTTCCTGAAATTGTTGCCACATTGATTTTAACATCCAGTGGTGATCCTTGTATTGACTACTTATATACTGTTCTTCTTGTGATAGATTAATACATTGAGTAAGAACTTTCAAAAGGAGTTATCTTGACGTATATGCATTGACTATGTTCCAAATTAATTTGCTAGTTTTCAGTGTCTCAATGATGGTTTGAAATGGGTAGTTTTTTAATATCACAAACCTAATGGTGCATTATACCATCATGCATTAAATAATAGATTAATTTTTAATTAAATGATAAAGATAAACCTTATAAAATATGTAGTTTCCACATATTATCTTCCATTTTGTAAGCTGTCTTCTTACTTTCATGATGAAGTTCTTTGAAGGACAAAAGTTTTTAAATTTGATGACGACCCATTTGTCTATTTTTTCTTTTGGCTTCTCGTGCTTCAGATATAAAGTCTAAGAAACCATTTCCTAACACAAGGTCCTGAAGATGCTTTTCATTTATCTTCTAGAAGTTTTATAGTCTGGTACTTATACTTAGTCTTTGAGTGATAATTGAGTTGATTTCTGTATAAGGTTTGAGGTAGGGGTCCTTATTCATTTTGTTGATAAGGACATCTATTTTTCCAGCAGTATTTCTTGAAGAGATTACTCTTTCTTTCTTAGTTGAGTGAATTTGACACCTCGTCAAAAAAATAAAAATAAAAGTTGGCCATAGATGTAAGGGTTTATATCTGAAATTTCAATTCAAATATATTGGTTTATATGTTGAACTCTTTTGACCACTGTAATTTGTAACAATAAATTTTATGATTGGTAAGTATGAGTTCTCCGACTTATTCTTCATCAAAATGGCTTTGACTATTCAGGACCCCTTTACAATTCCATATAAATTTGATGATTTACTATTCCATATCTGCAAAGAAGGCTGTTAGAATTTTGATTGGGATTACATTGTCTCTGTAAATCACTTTGTGTAGAATTGAAATCATAATAATATTCAGTCTTCCAACCCCTCATTGCAGAATGTTCTTTCATTAATTTTGGTCTTTTTTCATTTCTTTTAGCAAGGTGTTGTAATTTTCTGTGTACAAGTCCTCTGCATCCTGGGTTATATTTATTCCTGGATATTTTATTTTTTTAGAAGTTTCTGTAAATAGAATTTTTTCTTGATTTCCTCTTCAGATTTTACATTACTAGTATATAGAAATAGTATTGATATTTGCATGTTGAACTTGTACCCCGCCACTTTGCTGAATCCATTTATTAGGTTAAGTGTCTTTGTTTTGGATTTTTCAGGATTTTCTGTATATTGGATCATGTCATCTGCAAATAGAGAAGATTTTACTTCTTCACTTTCAGTTTGCTGTCTTTTATTTCTTTTTCATGCCCAATTGCTCTGGTTAGAACATCCAGTTAAAGGTTAAATATCTGTTATGGTGGACATCCTTGTCTTCTCCCTGATTTTAGAGAAAACACTTTCAGTCTTTTACTACTGAGTAGGAAGTTAACAGTTGGTTTTCATATATGGCCTTTTATGATGTTGAAGAAGTTTCCTTCTATTCTTGTTTTCCTAAGTGTTTTATCAAGAAGGTGTGCTGGATTTTGTCTAATGTTTTTCTTGCATCCATTGATGTGATCATGTGTTTTTTTTTACCCTAGTTCTATTAACATGGTGTAACAACAAAAAGGCAAACAACTCAATTGGAAAATGGGCAAAAGACTTGAACAGACATTTCTCCAAAGAAGATATGCAGAGGGCCAAAGAGCACATAAAAAGATGTTTGACATCATTAGCCATTAGAGAAATGCAAACCAAAACCAAAATGAGATAAAATTTCAGCCCCACTAGTAAGGTTACCATTTAAAAAAAAAAAGGAAAATTAAAACTTTTGTTGAGAATATACAGAAATAGAAACAATCATTCATTGCTGGTAGTAATATAAAAGGTTGCAAAGGCTGTGGAAACATTGCATGCTTCCTCAGAAAGTTGACTTTAGAATTACCAGATATTTGCACACTGATGTTTATAGTGGCATTATTCATATTTATCAAAATATGGAAGGAACCCAAGTGTCCATTAACCAATAAATGGATAAACAAAATTTGGCAGATACATAAAATGGATTATTATTCACCTGTAAAAAGGAATCAAATTCTGATATATGCAACAACTTGGATGCATCTTGAAGACATCACGTTGAGTGAATTAAGCCAGACACAGGAGGAGAAATAGTGTATAATGTCACTGATATGAAATTATTAGCATAAGAAAATTCATAGAGTGAGAGAGTAGAATATGGGTTACCAGGTGTCAATGTGGAGATAGGGAATGGGGGGCTAATGCTTAGATTGTATAGTGTTTCTATTTGTGGTGATAAAAACATTTTGGTAATGTATGTTGAGGATGGTAGCAAAATTTTGTGAACATAATTAACATTATTGACTTTTATATTTAAATGTGGTTAAAGAGGAAATTTTAAGTGGAATAAAAATTTTAAATAGAAAAGGTTTGTAGAACACAAACATGGAATCATAATATAAACCATGGACAATATTCACTAGTACAATTATAATAATATTCTTTCATCTGTTGTAGTAAATGTACTGTAGTAATACAATGTGTTAAAAATAGGGATGGTGGATTTATGGGAACTATGTATTTTATGTGAATTTCCTCTAATCCTACAACTTCTCTGAGAAAACATAATACATGAAAAAAAAATGCCAACTGGTGTTTTGTAGGCTCTTGTGAAGATATTTTTCTTCTTCCCTTTTTCTCCCTAGGGACACTATCCACCTTTTCCCTTAGAGAAACATTCATTCATTTTAAGTAATTGACAATTAGTAAATATTTCCCAAGTGTCAAAGTAATAATTTTAGATATGATAATTTTTGTGAAGATTTTCTGGGTGAAGTAAGAGGTATATATATGTTATTTCATAAATTATTTAGCAATAAAAACAGGAGTTTGTTAGAAATATTTATTGTCCAAAGCATAGATACTGCCATATGTTCAGATATATGAGATAGTGAAGAAAAATACATTACTAAAACATTTATACTTTAGTTCTCTACTTTGAATTAACTTGAAATATCCTTTTATACTAATTTTCTTCTTATAAAATTAAATATTATTTTTCAATTAGTATGTTCACCATTCATTATGGTTGATTCTTCCTTATGTTCTCTAGAGGAAAAAAAAATTACCACCATGTAGTGCAAGAGGTAAGTATATAGTGCTGTTACTTTTCTTTTAAAATTTTAGAAAAATTGCAAATACAAGGTAAGTTTGAAGAATAATAAGAGTGAATTAAAGAATAAATTTTATTATTTCTATTCAAGTAAAACATTAATCATTTCTCATCTTCTGTTTTATGAATCCAAAAATGCAAGAGTATAATGCTTCAATTATGTACTTGTACCTTCATTTCTAGTACCTTGGTGGTTTAAACTAGACGTGGCACCATATAAATGTGGAGGAATGACATTACATATGCCTCTCTAGAAAACGAGCACCTACACAACTCTAAATGTTAAAGATAACAAGGTAAGAAGATATTTTTCATGGAGAATTGACTTTGATTTTTAAATATGTGCTTAAAAATATAAAATATTACTCCTTGGAAGTGCTAATTCTGATCAGCTCATGTGAACAATGACAAGTCATTGAGAACTATTGATTGCCAAGTTTGTACTGGTTGCAGAATTAATTTTGATTCTAGATTTACAAATTACTCTGATACCCACAATAAAACTACAGATGTTCGATATATTTTTCAGAATAAGGTAGAGTTAAGAACAAGGACATATTAGGAAAAGAAATAATACTAAATTAAGATGAGACCAAGGAATAAAAGACTTGATTTATCTATGATTCT
>JAKSZT010000076.1:1259569-1275545 GCA_026826555.1 Tolypeutes matacus | reverse complement strand
AGAATCATAGATAAATCAAGTCTTTTATTCCTTGGTCTCATCTTAATTTAGTATTATTTCTTTTCCTAATATGTCCTTGTTCTTAACTCTACCTTATTCTGAAAAATATATCGAACATCTGTAGTTTTATTGTGGGTATCAGAGTAATTTGTAAATCTAGAATCAAAATTAATTCTGCAACCAGTGCAAACTTGGCAATCAATAGTTCTCAGTGACTTGTCATTGTTCACATGAGCTGATCAGAATTAGCACTTCCAAGGAGTAATATTTTATATTTTAAGCACATATTTAAAAATCAAAGTCAATTCTCCAGGAAAAATATCTTCTTACCTTGCTATCTTTAACATTTAGAGTTGTGTAGGTGCTCGTTTTCTAGAGAGGCATATGTAATTGTCATTCCTCCACATTTATATGGTGCCACATCTAGTTTAAACCACCAAGGTACTAGAAATGAATGTACAAGTACATAATTGAAGCATTATACTCTTGCATTTTTGGATTCATAAAACAGAAGATGAGAAATGATTAATGTTTTACTTGAATAGAAATAATAAAATTTAATCTTTAATTCACTCTTATTTTTCTTCAAACTTACCTTGTATTTGCAATTTTTCTAAAATTTTAAAAGAAAAGTAACAGCACTATATACTTATCTCTTGCACTACATGGTGGTAATTTTTTTTTCCTCTAGAGAACATAAGGTAGAATCAACCATAATGAATGGTGAACATACTAATTGAAAAATAATATTTAATTTTATAAGAAGAAAATTAGTATAAATGGATATTTCAAGTTAATTCAAAGTAGAGAACTAAAGTATAAATCTTTTAGTAATGTATTTTTCTTCACTATCACATATATCTGAACATATGGCAGTATCTATGCTTTGGACAATAAATATTTCTAACAAACTCCTGTTTTTATTGCTAAATAATTTATGAAATAATATATGTATACCTCTTACTTCACCCAGAAAATCTTCACAAAAATTATCATATCTAAAATTATTACTTTGACACTTGGGAAATATTTACTAATTGTCAATTACTTAAAATGAATGAATGCTTCTCTAAGGGAAAAGGTGGATAGTGTCCCTAGGGAGAAAAAGGGAAGATGAAAAATATCTTCACAAGAGCCTACAAAACACCAGTTGGCATTTTTTTTTCATGTATTATGTTTTCTCAGAGAAGTTGTAGGATTAGAGGAAATTCACATAAAATACATAGTTCCCATAAATCCACCATCCCCATTTTTAACACATTGTATTACTATAGTACATTTACTACAACAGATGAAAGAATATTATTATAATTGTACTAGTGAATATTGTCCATGGTTTATATTATGATTCCATGTTTGTGTTCTACAATCCTTTTCTATTTAAAATTTTTATTCCACTTAAAATTTCCTCTTTAACCACATTTAAATATAAAATTCAATAATGTTAGCTATGTTCACAAAATTTTGCTACCATCCTCAACATACATTACCAAAATGTTTTCATCACCACAAATAGAAACACTATACAATCTAAGCATTAGCCCCCCATTCCCTATCTCCACATTGACACCTGGTAGCCCATATTCTACTCTCTGACTCTATGAATTTTCTTATGCTAATAATTTCATATCAGTGACATTATACACTATTTCTCCTCCTGTGTCTGGCTTAATTCACTCAATGTGATGTCTTCAAGATGCATCCAAGTTGTTGCATATATCAGAATTTGATTCCTTTTTACAGGTATATAATAATCCATTTTATGTATCTGCCACATTTTGTTTATCCATTTATTGGTTAATGGACACTTGGGTTCCTTCCATCTTTTGATAAATATGAATAATGCCACTATAAACATCAGTGTGCAAATATCTGGTAATTCTAAAGTCAACTTTCTGAGGAACCATGCAACTTTTCCACAGCCATTGCAACCTTTTATATTACTACCAGCAATGAATGATTGTTTCTATTTCTGTATATTCTCAACAAAAGTTTTAATTTTCCTTTTTTTTTTTAAATGGTAACCTTACTAGTGGGGCTGAAATTTTATCTCATTGTGGTTTTGGTTTGCATTTCTCTAATGGCTAATGATGTCAAACATCTTTTTATGTGCTCTTTGGCCCTCTGCATATCTTCTTTGGAGAAATGTCTGTTCAAGTCTTTTGCCCATTTTTCAATTGAGTTGTTTGCCTTTTTGTTGTTACACCATGTTAATAGAACTAGGGTTAAAAAAAAACACATGATCACATCAATGGATGCAAGAAAAACATTAGACAAAATCCAGCACACCTTCTTGATAAAACACTTAGGAAAACAAGAATAGAAGGAAACTTCTTCAACATCATAAAAGGCCATATATGAAAACCAACTGTTAACTTCCTACTCAGTAGTAAAGACTGAAAGTGTTTTCTCTAAAATCAGGGAGAAGACAAGAATGTCTACCATAACAGATATTTAACCTTTAACTGGATGTTCTAACCAGAGCAATTAGGCATGAAAAAGAAATAAAAGACAGCAAACTGAAAGGGAAGAAGTAAAATTTTCTCTATTTGCAGATGACATGATCCAATATACAGAAAACCCTGAAAAATCCAAAACAAAGACACTTAACCTAATAAATGGATTCAGCAAAGTGGCGGGGTACAAGTTCAACATGCAAATATCAATACTATTTCTATATACTAGTAATGTAAAATCTGAAGAGGAAATCAAGAAAAAATTCTATTTATAGAAACTTCTAAAAAAATAAAATATCCAGGAATAAATATAACCCAGGATGCAGAGGTCTTGTACACAGAAAATTACAACACCTTGCTAAAAGAAATGAAAGAAGACCAAAATTAATGAAAGAACATTCTGCAATGAGGGGTTGGAAGACTGAATATTATTATGATTTCAATTCTACACAAAGTGATTTACAGAGTCAATGCAATCCCAATCAAAATTCTAACAGCCTTCTTTGCAGATATGGAATAGTAAATCATCAAATTTATATGGAATTGTAAAGGGGTCCTGAATAGTCAAAGCCATTTTGATGAAGAATAAGTTGGAGAACTCATACTTACCAATCATAAAATTTATTGTTACAAATTACAGTGGTCAAGAGTTCAACATATAAACCAATATATTTGAATTGAAATTTCAGATATAAACCCTTACATCTATGGCCAACTTTTTTTTTTTTTTGACGAGGTGTCAAATTCACTCAACTAAGAAAGAAAGAGTAATCTCTTCAAGAAATACTGCTGGAAAAATAGATGTCCTTATCAACAAAATGAATAAGGACCCCTACCTCAAACCTTATACAGAAATCAACTCAATTATCATTCAAAGACTTAATATAAGTACCAGACTATAAAATTTCTAGAAGATAAATGATAAGCATCTTCAGGACCTTGTGTTAGGCAATGGTTTCTTAGACTTTATATCTGAAGCACGAGAAGCCAAAGGAAAAAATAGATAAATGGGTCGTCATCAAATTTAAAAACTTTTGTCCTTCAAAGAACTTCATCATGAAAGTAAGAAGACAGCTTACAAAATGGAAGACAATATGTGGAAATTACATATTTGATAAGGTTTATCTTTATCATTTAATTAAAAATTAATCTATTATTTAATGCATGATGGTATAATGTACCATTAGGTTGTGATATTAAAAAAACTACCCATTTCAAACCATCATTGAGACACTGAAAACTAGCAAATTAATTTGGAACATAGTCAATGCATATATGTCAAGATAACTCCTTTTGAAAGTTCTTACTCAATGTATGAATCTATCACAAGAAGAACAGTATATAAGTAATCAATACAAGGATCACCACTGGATGTTAAAATCAATGTGGCAACAATTTCAGGAAACAGAATATCACAGCCTCATAGCAGCAACATTCCTGTAAAATGAAAATACTATTTTTACATTGGAGAAATCTGGAAGACCTAATTAACAGATAATCAAATTTAGTAACACCAATATTGGGAATCACTGACATTTTATGACTCTTGATATGAGGCTCTGAGATGGAGACAATATGATGACGCTGTATTTTCCCAAAGATAATTAATCTGAAGTTAATTGTCAGAAAATATAGAAGAAAAAAACTATATATATTTTGCAAAATTACTACATTGGACTCTTCAAAATTAATAGTAATAGGAAAGAAAAAAGATAGGATAACTTCTATTTATCAGAGCCTATTAATTGAATGAATCTTGAATCAAATATATATATATATATAATGAAAGAATATTTCTATTAAGGCCATTATAGGGACATAATTTAATAGCATTAAATTAATCCACAGGAATTTGAAACAGGCTTGCAAATTGTTTAATTAAAAAGAGCTACCTCACTTTCTTTTAAATATTTTACATCTATATTTAAATAATGAAGACAATGAAGTCATTTTTCAGAATAAATGTTCATTTACTTTAAGTAAATGTGAAAATTTGTGAGAGTTTTCAAAATATTTGAAAGTATTTCTTTATAATTAGGCTTAATAATATTATGTATAGTTAATATTTTTGAAGCAAATATAAATAATCTTCAAAATTCTTCTCAATCTGCTTGTTGGTATCATTATTGCTGTTTTCCTACAACTTAGAAAGGTCAGTCATTCTTCAAGCTGAAAATGAAGAAAACGATTTGAGTTCTTGAATTATTAAAAATCTATTACACTTAACAGTTCCTGGATCTTTTACTTTGGAAATAGAAACCTATGTTAATCTCCAAATAATTTTATGCAATATCTTAATAAAAGTATAATATTTTTCCATGATGTTTTATTTTAAAGAAAAAATAGGAACCTAAAATTTGCTTGATTTTTTCAGTCTACAAACTACACTTTTCATACAATTACAATATCATACCCAGTTTGTTGGGTGTGATAATGTTATTGTGGTTAAGTAGGAGAATGAGCTTGCTCCTAGGTGAATATGCTAAAGTGTTTAAATGTCATGATGTTTGCTACTTACTCTTAAAGTGTTCCGCAAAAACAATATATAGTCTATTTAGAGGATGCATTTCAAGAAATTTTGATAAATCTAAGTAAAAGGCATGTAGTTGTTTGTTTACTATTCTTTCAGCTTTTCTGAGCCATTGAAATTTTCCAAAGTTAAAAAGTCAAGAGATGAAAGAAAACAACATAGTTTTGTCACAATTCATCATTTATGGAGAAATGACTGACCTTAATGTTAAGTGAAAGAGGCCTCTTTCAAACTAGGCTCACTTTTCCTTGATTCAGATAAAGAAGGGCTGGAGCATACCTAGAAATATGCAGAAGTAATATCTGGATAGCATGGAAACTTCTAAACAGACCAATATGTATTCAAGAGACTGTACTGAGCAGAGAGGGCAGCAGTAGATTTATTAATTTACCATGTATTGAATTAAGCCAAGTGCCAGTTATGACCAGAGGGCACTCTTTATATATAGGTTCCATGTTGGGTTACAGCAAAGACATGATTCAAAGGTGATTACTGGAAGAGATAACCAAGAGAACTGAAAGCCATTTACTAAATACACATTTATTCTTATTCTACAAGTTATTCTATTAATCAATCAATTTATTTAAAAAAAAAAAAAAAACTCTGAAAGCTGACAGCAAGGGAATAAGCAAGCACTACTTTGTTCTGAGAGTTAGGACCGTCCTTTCACTGACTGCCTTAGACTGCTGTTTGTACCCAGTGGGATCATCAAAGTGGTCGTTTACTCACCATGTGTCCTTTACCTACAAACTAAGCTGTGGGGCCAGAGTAACCTCATGGCATATCAGAAGTAATCTACAGGCAGTTGAGGGGCCACAGACAGACCCAGAAAGGTAATGTTTCCAAATTGTTGACAGCAGGCCAGGATTTTTATGTTAAGTAATTTCCTGGAGCTTACAGCTGTACCTTCTATTCTATTGGTTCAAAGTCATACGCCATCCACATTAATGCCTTTCCACTCCTATTAAACAATGGTATCTACGACAAATGTTGCTGATTTATAAGTTATGTTTTACATTTTACAATGTGGGGATTGTTTTTTCATGAAAAATAAATAAATATACAAAAATAAAAATTGCATATAAAAATGCTGCTTTAAAAGGGAAGAGTGGAGTTGATTATGGTTCCTTAGATAAAGTGAGCCAATTATCAATATATTGAATAGTCTTTTTGGTGCCATATAGGGTTTAACACCATGGATCAATGTATAAAACATTGATTGAAGATAGGTAAGAAGTGGGCTTTTCCTTTGTATTGTGAGAAAAGGACAATTGTGAAAGGGTTGTTAAGAAAGGAAACAAGTATGACGCCTGAACCATCAGTGAGTGCATATTTAGATTTATTCGAAGAAAGAGATTATAGGCAGGATAGATTAGCTTTTGTCCTTGAGCATATACACATAATTTGTTATAGTCAGTTCCAAATCTGTAGACATTGTTGGTGTGTTTCTGAATTTCCATTATCACTTTACTCCTTTCATATTTCTAAACATTTACTAGATATAGCATTTGGAAAATTATGTGCAGAAAGGACTTAAGGCATGCCATGATTTCATCTCCTTCTGTGACAGATTTTCATTTTTTCAGTCAAGGGCCAGAACATGGGCAACTTTTCTTCTGTCTGCAACCCTTTCTCCATTTGATGTCCATGACACCACACTCACCTGGTGTTCCTCCCTCCTACCTCTCTGTGAACTCTTTCTACAGCTCTTTTACTTGTTCCTCCTCATTTATTTGACTTCTACATGCAGAATTGGCCCAAGGAGCAGCCTTTGGATCTGCTATCTTTTCTTTCTATCCTTATTCCCAAGATGCTTTCATCCAGCCTCATGTTTAAAATCACATGGATGTGATGATAATTTCCCAATTTTTATCTCTAGTTCATATCTTTCCTGTCAACTCCAGACCTGTACATATGACTGTGTAGTTTACTAAATCGAATCAACACTTTCAATTATTCCCCATCTATTTCCTGTCAACTCTTTTCTTGCAAATATCAGGGCCAAACATCACAAATTCTTCCTTATCTTCTCACTTTTTTTTACACTCAACATGTAAATTACCAATATTGTGGCATCTTCAAAGTATATTCAGAATTGGACCACATCTCACCATCCCCACTTCCACTCCTCTGGCTAAAAGTATCTAAAATTTTTGGATATTTTACTAATTTTTAAGTGGGTAGAAATGTTGAAATAGAGCTCACATCATACAAAAAACTAGTGTAGCCCTTCAGTTTGCAATATGATTTTTTTATTAGATTATTTGCGAGTTTGCCAACAATCACACATAAAATACAGGATTCCTGCATATCATCCCACCACCAACACCTTGATTGGTTTCTAAAATTTGTCAGTATTGATGGTAGCATTTCAATATAATTGTACTATTTTTTAACATTATTTACCTTTCTTACAATTGATGAAATATTATTAAAGTACTTCTCTCTAGCATAATCTCCATATTTACATTTGTAGTATGTTTTTCCCATATGCTTCACTATATGATTGGTGCTTTGTTTTCAACTTTCGTTAACACAGTGATTAAAAAATAGGACTTTTATGTGACAGGCACAGATATTTTATGTTATATAAATTATACTTCTATATACTTTATATATACTTAATATCAAAGCCTGGAATCAAGTATGCTAGTGACCCAAAATTTCACCCTATATTTCACACATTTTAACTATATTCTCTAAATTCAAAGTTACTAGTTTTATTTTAAGAGATTATAATTCTTTTTTACACCACTTCATAAAAATGCATGATTTTTCCAATGGAGAACCTCAACACTACTCATGCTACTACTGATTCAGCCTGTGGTACTATAGAATCACTTAGGTTGGATTTTCTTCTAGGTCTCTCAGTTCATGTTTTCTCATTGAAATAGAATAGAGGATGAGGTTAGTCTCTCTCAATTTAAAATATAATGAGAAGGACAATATGCAAGCAGGGGATCATTATTTCATCAGTCTTTCTTTTCATTTCTGGATAGTCGAACGTTATAGATAGAATCTATATTCCTCCAACTAATGATTCCTAAGGGAATCCAATTAAAAAGTGTTGCCATAATTAATTACATTGCAGATTCATTAGTTTTTACATCTCCAGAGGGATAACTATATGTTTCCTACAGAAAACACTGCCTCCTATAACATATTCAAAAACACATGTGCCTCTTTCTTTTGGAGAAAAGATTTTTTAAAAACCTGCATCACTCAGCAATATTAGAAAAGTCATGAAATACGTATCATTTAAATTCCAGCAAAAATATCTATGGAAGAATACAGATTGGATTTTCTCATCCTATGGATCCAGGCTTTGGACTGAGAAAAGGATAGGTTTTGATAAAGAGTAATCAAATGGGAACTACACTAAGCCACAAAATATGGCAAAAGGAATACTACAACATTCTGGCTTATCCTTCTTTCTTTTTTTTTTAAATTACCATATGTGTAAGTGTGAGAATAATGGACTATACTGTCTGATATTCCAAATCCTGGAAAATTTATATATTAGTTTCCTTAGGGCTGGTTAAGTGTTTTCTCCATATTCTCAACCTAAAGTCTGTTTGGTTGGTGTTCATTCATATTGAAACTTAGCCCAAAAGTGGCAGATCTGCCACTTGTTCTAAGTGTTCTTTGTAGAACCTGTGTCCTCAAAATTTGGACATTTAAACACATGTTGTTTTCCTTACAGATAATTATTATTTTGAATATTTCTTCTTAGTATCAGATATCTCATTTGTAAATTATATACAACAATACTGGTAAAAGGGTAAATATTTTGGTGCTACTTATTGGTTATACAAAAAATGTAGATTCTTTGTTTTCTAAATACAACTTCATCTTGCTCTGGATCCTCCAATCTTATTGCTGGTATTTAAAAAAATGGAACTTACTCACTAAAAATAAATTCATATTTCCAAATTAAAACAGTCTATTTTGGGTTAATGCATTCCCCTTTGGGTAAGTATTCAATCAATTCAAACTCTCCTAAAGATATGCCCCTCATATCTAAAGTTTTTCCACCATACTTTTCTTTCCAAGGTGGCCTTTGTGTGGCAGGAACACTTGTGATTCTTATGGGAATGTTTAGGAGTAACCAGTCTGCATGTTGTGTTTCTCTGCTGGTGCCTACTGACCTCCTTCTGAGGCTCTGCAGATGCCTCAGAGCATTGCTCTTTTCCTCATAGCTTTTGAGGATTAGGTGTCCATGACATCGTGGGGCCCAGTTCCTTTACTTACATTGATAATTTAATTTCAGATCACATAATTCTAACAATTGCTTTTTCTGCTATGCAACCTGAGGGCATTTAACCAGTCCTTGCATTATATTCTCTGCCTATATGTTTTAAAATTTGTGAGAGCTGAGATCAGAAATTGATCACACTTGCTTTGCATGGCTTTTCTTTTTCATATCACTAAAATCTTGGAACATTTCTGTGTCTTTATACCTAAGGTATGTTTCTTTAAGCAGCATATAGTTAAGCTATTTTTCAGCTCCACTTTGAAAATCTTTTATTTGACATTACTCTATTGTTATTCCACTTACTGTTATATTTTCTTTTATGCCTTGTCATATTGTGATCTCTTTCCCCTCTGTTTTCTACTACCATGTTGTAGTATTGGGCAGTCTTAGTGCAGCCTGCCACTTTTTCATGGAACACAAAATTACATCCACTGCTCAGGACCAGTGTGTCAGTCTGACAGGTTAAAATACAAAACTTTAGGAGATAAGGGACTGTGAGTAAATCCTCCCAGTATTGCCCCTAGAATATGGAAACACTGAAGACATTTGATTCTGATGGGCACTTGGGTGGTTTATCTGTCTCTCGCAGTGAGGGAGTGGGGTTCCTGCACTGCAGCAGCACAAGAACGCAAGAGAGGGCTGCTAAGCATAGAACATCTATGTAGCACAGACCACACTAGTGAAGGTGACCTTGTTCTGTCTTTCCATCAGAGCCTGTGTGAGATGTGGTTTTGGTGGTGATCCTCAACTCTGTATTAGAATGGGAAAACTTCTCTTTAAGGGTCTCTCCTTCTGACCAAGGTTTTCCAATTTTCCTTGCTTATGAAGACATCAGCCTTGTTGAACGAAGGCCCACCCTATTCAATTTGGTAACATCCAAATAAGATCCTTGAAGGTCCTTTTACAAATGAATTCACAGCCAAAGGCCAGGAATTAGGAATTGAACATGTCTTTGGGGGAGACAGATTCAATCCACCACCATAGGTTTATATGATTCTTGTTAGTTCATCTTTATACATGCATTCTAGATACAACTGTCTTGTGCTTCTGTCAGTTTCTCTTTAAAAGACTCAATTCTGGCTGCTTTGTGGCTTCCTTATCAGTCACTGGGTAATCTGTCACTTTAGATGCCTGCACTTGATTTTTCTCACCCATATGTGCAGTGAACTCTCCCCTGTGTCCCTGGAGTAAGAGCTGGCACAGTGACTGAAGCATGAGCTGGCACTGTCATTGGGTCCCTGTGATTCTCCTGAACTAAAAATTGTTCTCGCCAAAAATGTCAGCTATGTTTTGAGTGCTATCCTTGTAAGCTAATGCATTCTGTCATCTCATCTCACTTTTACATCTTCCCTGCCAACCAGATAAAGTTTTCCATAAAGAATGATGAGAATCATGAAGTTAGGATTCTGAAGTCTCTCAGATCTCCCAACCACTGTACAATTTTTGGTACACTTTCATGGAATTATATTTTTTGAGGTAAAATTCACATCACATAAAATTCATCATTTTAATTATTTAACAGTATACTCTTTAGTGGTTATTAGTACATTAGTACATAAGGTTGTGCAACCATCACTATTATCTAATTCCCGAACATTTTTATTAAGCCCCCGAAAAACCCATCTCCACTAAGCAGTCACTACCCATTTCCCCCTGTAACCACTAATCTGTTTTCTGTCTCTATGGTTTTGCCTATTTGGGGACATTTCATATAGATGGAATCACAGAAAATGTGACCTTTCGTATCTAGTTTCTTTCAATTAGCGTAATGTTTTTAAAGTTTGTCTACCTTGTAGACTATATCAGTAATTCATTCTTTTTATGGATGAATAAAATTCCATTGTATGGATAGACCATATTTTGTTTATCCACTCATCAGTTGATGGACATTTCTGATTTTTTCTACTGTAAGTATTGGTGTTATTAGCCTTTGTATACTAGTTTTGTTTTGAACCACAGCACACTTACATGACCATTCTAATGTTGAAAAGACTTCATGATGATGCTAAAGGGTCATTAAAATTGGAAGGAAGATTATTTGCATTCCTTACTTTTTCTGAGATAGAAACATCACTTTAGCAATAGAAATACAGAAGAGTCATATTTGAATTGCAGTACAGTCATAAGTCTAAATCTGGAAGTCTTAGATAAAAGAATTTTACAAAAAATATTATCAGTACAAGCAATTCTTTTCACTATATACTAAGAATTTTTTAAAAAACTCAAAAGAGAGAAAATTAATAAGGTTGGATTTTACCTACCAGTAATTCTACATAAAAAACAATATAACGGCAAGTGGAAACTTCAGTCAACATATGAGCATATTACTGATAATTATACAACAATGTATCTTTTCCTAAAATTGTGAAAATGTTTTGAGTAGAGGTGTTTCCATATATGTGTGGCATCCTCTTAATAAAATATATTTTAGACATCAAAAAACTCCAATTATCCTAATATTTGTTCATAAGCATGGATTTTAGAAACTATTAATGTGTTGATTCATTGGAAATTTAGTAGCTTTTAGTCATTTGTAGTCAACATTCATAAGATATGAAGAAAGGACTTGTTAATTTTATCACAGAACATAGTTCATCATGAGGACACTTGTAAGGCAAGCCTACAACAATGAATAATTTGCAAATGGTTGTTTTATCCCAAGTATGCCTTACTTTAACTTTTTTATAATTTCAGATTTCTTTTAAAGAAAAGTTCTGAAAGCAGTACAAGGAACTCTATAAAAAGAATTCCATATACCTTTTATAGACAGTAATAATTGTATATGTTTTTATGATTTCCATTATCATTCTCTTTATATATATATATATATTTATACACACATATACATAAATACACATATTTTATAATACCATTTGATAGTGAGTTAAGACCTCTTGCCTTTTTAATCCCTAAGTACCTCAGAGTATATTCCTTAACAAGAATAGTCTTTTTCATAACTGAAGTATAATTATTTATTAAAATCAGAGAATCTAAAATTGATGCAACACTATTTTCCAATTCATAGTCCATATCAACATTTTATGAAATTTCCAAGCAATGTCCCTTATTTCTTTTTCCCCATATCCAGTTCTAGCATAACCAGGTTTGTGCATTGGATTTAGCCCTCATTTCTGTTAAGTTCCTTTAATCTGGAACATTTTCTTAGCCTTTTTTTAACCTATTGTGTTGAGATTTTTGAAGAATACATGGCACTAGAACTCATTTGATTTTTTTCAATGTTAAATTGAAGTTCTGATTGTTTGCAGGAATAACACACAAGTAATGAATTCTTAGTGCATAACATAAAAAGTCATATGATGCTGGTTTTCATATTACTGGTAATGGTAACTTTGAGCACTTGGTTAAGGTGTGAAGTCTTAATTTCTCCTTGGGATATAAGTAATTTGGGGGGAGCTACTTTGTGTAAATATCTTTTCCTCATGAAACTTTTATCCATTAATTTTAATATTTATTGATGTTATACTAACTTCATTACTATTTACATATTAGTTGGCATATTTTTCCTCTATGGAAGATGTTTTTCCTCTCCCATGAATATTAATTGTTAATTTTTAGAAAAGTATTTACTCAAAGATTCTTATTTTACTCAAGAGAGTATAATTAGTTTCTATCACAATTTATTTTGATGGTCATATGAAACAGACATGATAAGTAGGAATCTCTGCAAAGTGCCTTCTCAATTTGAATTATATGCTCTTCATAATTTTTTGAGCACATACTTACAACAGGATGACCTCAGCTTTCTTGGGCTTTCCTTGACCTAGCATTGAATATAGCCATTTCTCCCCAAAAATCACTCCTTCCTTTTAGTGGAGAATGGTATTTAAAAACTAATATTTGACACTTGTTTTATTGGTTTGTTATGATTATAAGTCTTTTCAGAACACAGAGATAAGTAAATATATATATATATATATATATATATATACACATAAATACACACACACACACGCACATATGTTTGCATGTGTATATGTATTGTGTGTGTATGTAATATATATATAAATATAATTTCAGATGCCGGAACTGCCATAAAAACACTGGTTGGCTTAAACAACCGTTTTTTATTAGTGTACCATTGGAAGCTGGAAGACTAAAATCAAAATATTGGCAGGCCATGCCTCATCTTAAGTCTCTAACATTCTGTTGGTATCATTCATATATTATTCTCTGTCTCTATCACATGATGATCTGTCTCTTTCGGTCACCTCCTGTGGTTTCTATTCTGTGTCCAATTTCCTTTGCTTATAAGGATTTCAATTTTATAGGATTAAGATCAACCTTGATTTGATTTGGCCTCATCTCAATAGGACCCTTGAAGGCCCTATTTAAAAATAAGTTTTACAACAGTGGTCTAAGGGCTATGACTTGAACATGTTTTTGTGGGAGATGTGAAACATTACCTAATTAGAAATATACATATATAATGTAAATATATAATATATAATGTAATGTAAATGTATATATATATAGTAAGTTCATACTTATTGCTCCATTCTAATTCAACACTCTACAAGTTACTTAATAGACATCCTTTTCCATATTTGTAATTTCTTTCTCCTACAGGGAGAAATTAGTATGCCATTTCCTTCAGTGTCTCATTTGCATAAGTCTAGCATATGCACAAAACAGTTACAGAATTGATAACCCATATCACTGCTTAAAGTGAACCTAATAAACAAAATTCAATTATTGTTTACAATTTTACATAGAATTTACATCTGAAGAAATGCAGAATTATTATGAGCCAATTTGGTGGGTTTTGACAAGTGAATATATTGAAGGAAACTGCATCCCTGTCTACTGTCAAGATTCACATATCAATTGCAAGTTTCTACTCTGAGTTGTGGATTACTTTTGATATCTCTAGAAAAACTATGCTCAATAGTAAGCACAATTATCCAAGGTGACCTCCACATTTCTATTTTAAAATAGCCATACATGAAATGCCTGTGGACAAAATAAAGAGGAATTGGTTGTTATTCAGATTAAAATAATTGCTTTAAAATTTACGTCAATGCTTTTTGGTCTAAAGCAAACATTTACTGGATTCACAGATTCTAATGTAAGGAATCTATACAAAGAGTAGAGCAGATCCTATCTCTGCTCCATTACGTTTAGCGCCTCACATGGAAGACATGAAGACTGGGTTTGGAACCATCTGATGGCATCTTTGCTCAAGTGTATGGAAGTTGAATCTGGCTGCCAGTTTGTTTTTTATAAAGCAAGTCGGCTGGGTTTCAAGATCAAATATGGCAAAATATTAAAAGCTATAAAGAGAAACTTGGAACCACATAACAGTTTTCTCCCATACTTTGCTAGTTGAGGTAGTTATTAGCTTCTGCCCAAATTCAATAGAATTAAACTTTGACCTCTCTTATTCTTGAAAGGAATATCAACATCATATTGTAAGATTATGTTGAGTGGGAAAGTTTGCTTTATTGTAGCCATTTAGGAAAATGCTATCTTCCACAGAGTGATATTGGAGGATGGAACATGTTGCTTTATTTCTTATTCAACAGATAAAGAAAACATACTGGAAGTTTATCTAGCACACTATCTTATATATTTAGCTCCTCAAGTTATTCCAGGCAGACTGGCATCAACATCATTGCTTTGATATTTTTAGAAATATATTGACTTTTTAACTTTGCATTTACTTTCCTGAAACTCCTTCACTTGTAATTTAGCTTGAAGATGAAAGAGTCCACCAATAATCTGGTAATACATTTTCATTGACCTATTCGTGTTTACTATCCCATTGATCATAAGATTCATAGCCAAATATTTTCAAGGACATTGACTAGAGAAATACATGGTATCTATAAGCATAGCCAAAACCTAATACCAGTATAACGAATGGAAGATATCCTTGCGCTGACAGCTTAATCAGCACCACTCTGCTAAATGAATTATTACAGTAATATATTCAACAAAAAATTATAAAGTTATGGAATCTATGTGTTCTAAAACCTGACAGTTGAGAGTAAAAACCTATAATAGATTATTTAATACCCTTACTTTTAAGGAAATAAAACATAATTTTAATTTTTAAATTAGTGTATTATTTAAATTTTAATACATTCATATTCAATGTAATTTACTATTTAAAACTTATACATAGTGAAACAAGACAGACCATAAAGTTCAACATATATTCCAATTTATTCAATAAATTCATTGGCATAACCAAGAAATTAAACTTGCTTTATATGTTTTTGAAAAAATTTGTTTATAAATTCAGTTACTGGTTTATTAAATAATAGTTTATTTTCTACTAAAATTTTGAAAATGTGACCAATATAAGTATTAAAATAAAATTAAACAAATTAAATAAATGATTTATGTTCAAGGAAAATTAAGCTTTCCTATGTTGACAATTGACATTAGAAATAATCAGTCTATCAAAATATATCTGTACATTATTCTTTTAAAGAGTTTTATTGGAACATTTTAAGCATATATAACAATGACAAAATTCAATTTATCTGACACTTTTCAAGAACATGGCTTTAAATAAAATTGCATACAATTATTTAAAGTATTTATTTAAAATTTCTGTGCTCCCCCAAAATTTATATTCTATAATACAATCAAAACCCTTTATTAATTTTATCCTAAAATATCTTCCTTGGAGACAATTTTCAATTTCTAAAGCAGGAAGTCTTTCATATGGAATAACAAAGTTGAACTCAAAATTGATAGAATGGAAAT
>JAKSZT010000076.1:1249032-1259559 GCA_026826555.1 Tolypeutes matacus | reverse complement strand
ACAACAATCATATGAGATGAGCACATGGAAAATGCTTTCTTCTTTTGTTGAGTTAAAGGGAATTTTAGAATTGTCTTGATGATATAGAAGTAAGATAGGATTACTAATGACAATATGAAAATAAGGGTCATCACAGCTAATAAAAAAGCAATCAGTTCTAGTACACATGTGTCTGAGCAAGAAAGTTATAGGATAGGATAAACATCACAAATGAAATGATCAATGATATTTGAAGTGCAGAAATTCAGGTTAAGACCCAACATCAGTAGAGGGAAAATTACCAGGAAGCCGGTTACCCAGGAACTGAGTACAAGCTGGTGACAAACTCTTCTGCTCATGATGGATGCATAATGCAAAGGTTTACAGATGGCAACATAGCGGTCAATGGACATAGCAGCCAGAAGGAAAAATTCTGTACCTCCCAGAAAGATGTAAAAAAACAACTGAGATACACAACCATTATAGGAATTGGTCTTTTCCCTGGCCACAATGGTGATTAAGAATCTGGGGATGCAAACAGCTGTGAAGGAGATTTCTAGGAAAGAAAAATTACGAAGCAAGAAATGCATTGGGGTGTTTAGATGGGAATCCAACAGAGTGAGAGCAATAATGGTTAAGTTCCCTGATATGCTAAATAAGTAATTTAGAAATAGAAATAAGATTACCATCTGTAATTGAGAGTTATCTTTCAGTCCCAGTAGTATAAACTCTATCTCCTTGGTATGATTCTTCATTTCACTTTTGTGATTTCAATTAAATTCTAGAAATAAAAGGTTACAGAAATCAGAAATTGCATGAATGGCTTTACCTCCAATGAAGGATAAATAAAATGTACCTTATTCAGGAACATACACATTTTAAATATAATTCTCCATGGAAGTTGAAGGTATTTTCAAGAACTAAGCAACAGAACTCTTAACTAAGAGTGTAAATGTACTATGGAGGTCAAATCAATTTTGGAATTTGTCGTATTAAACCCATGATAGTTGATCTTTGCCCTTCTCTATAAACTTCTAGTTAATTGTAAGTAATTCCAGATTTTTCTCCTGTTTAATTAATTAGATAAAAGAGCTTGGTTCAGGGCTCAAACAATATCCACGAGTTTTAAAGTATTAATTTCTTCAAATTACAAAATTGCCAGTTTGGTAAATTAAAATGTACAATTAATTTCTAAAACCTTAGGTTACATATTAATGAATAATTTTCATTTCCCCATTGTAATCTTTTCTAACTTCTCAATGAACTTCTGATAAAGAAAGAAAATTTCTCAAAGAAAGCAAAAGGAGGAAAGAAAGAAGGGGTATGAGGTAATACCAAATAAAATAAATACCAGTTAAGTTGGTCTATGTGGGGAAAAAATGAAACTGATTATTAAGCCAACATGGCTACACCTACCTATCCAAGCCAAAACATAATCAATGCTTGGACACTATACCATGTTTAACCAAGACCATAAGAATAGAAGGAGAGCATAAAAAATGTGTTGTTTCTCTTTACAATCTCCACCCACAGATACCTAGATCTAAACCTACTCTCAAGATGCAGCACAACTAAGGTGAAAACTCACTGTTTCCCTCCACAATGCCTGGCTCTTCACATGTACAAATGTCTTATTCTATACTCTTTCAGGATTAAGAATTCACCTTTGAGTACACAGGTAGACTTCATTTACCTGTAGGCTTCGAGGATTTTCTTGACAGCCAACCATGCAGCTCTTAACCATTTGAAAGACAGTTGGATGGATACTCACAAAATTAAAGAGTCTGAATTTTAATTGCTCTAAACCCATCTGGAGTCTCCTTCAATTATATGTAATGACTCATGATACAAGATTAAATAGCCTCATTTTGATAAATTTCTGTTTAAAAAAAAGTTAAATACATAAGGATATCCTCTGGACACCATTTAGTAATGACTTGGAAATTAAGAAGTAAAAAATTAGCAAATTATACAATATAAGCAGAAAATTACTACTGTTAAAATTAAAAGAATTCTCAAATAACTATATTCCAACTTTGAAAAATTCAAAGCAGCTAAATGTCTTCTTAAGCAAATTATATATCTTTAAAGAATAAACACCTTTCATTTGAAACAAATTTATTCATCAGATGATATATTTTGGAATGAAGACTGATATATATATATATATATTCTCATGAAAATTCTCTAAATATATTTTAGACACAAAATTCCAAAGTTGATCTTATTTTTATACATATGTAAATATGATACACATAAGTATGATTTCTGCAAATGCATACAGAAGAAATAATGACTAAATATATTCTTTCAGTGATATATTAAATAACAATGCATTTATATATTTAATAAGAATGAAATCATTCTTAATAGTCTATCAAAGAGAAGTGAAAAACACAACATAATATTTTCAAACTTGCATCTGATTATTTTTCATAATAGCCAAACCTATTAGTGAGTTGAGAAAACAGATTGGTGAGATATTTTATAGAGTCATGATTTTTTGCCTTTTTATATATTTTTTGATATGGGAAACCTGCACTCAACCACTAAGCCACATCGGGTTCCCCAAATTGGCTCTCTCATCTGTTTGCTTGCTGTTTGTTTTTTTGTTGTTGTTTTTAGGAGTCACCAAGTACCGAACCCAGGACCTCCAGTGTGGGAAGCAGGCACTCAACAACTTGAGACATATCCGCTCCCCTGGAATCATGTTTTTAACTTAAAATTTTAGTGATGCACTTAATAGGCTTTTTATGTTGTCAGCAGATCATTTTCCTAATAATATGAACAAACTTGCACTTTGTAAATTAAACTATTTTCCAACAAAGAAGATAAGCACTAACAGAAAATTCGATATCATTTCACAAAGAATATTTTCTTTCTCTTAAATTCGAATATTTAAAGTACATTCCTTTTCATTGATTAAATTTTGCCATTCATTTTCCTGAACTGAAGTTTTTCTATTCTTTTTTAAAAATATTGGTTGCCTAATATTTTTTCCTTCTATGTGATTGAACCCTTTCCATGCGATATGAAATCAGGAATCCTTTATTCTTTATATTAACATTGCATTCCTTCAGTAAATAACAGTTTGCTCATTTCAGTACTTATTAGTATATTTATTTTCCTCTTCATTAATTTTTAATGACTAATCTCCTGGTGTTTGTTGGAAAGGATGAACCTCAGAATCAAAAATAAATCAGGTCTTTTCTTTGTCATTCACATCTTAATTTGGTATTGATTCTTTTGTTAATATGTCCTTGTTCTTACCTCTACTTTATTCTGAAAAATTCTTTGAAATTGTCTGTAGGCTTATTGGGGGGTATCAGAGTAATTTCTAAATCTAGAATCAGAATTTGTTCTGCAACCAGTACAAATTTGGCAATCAGTTATAAATGACATGGTCATTGTTCACAAATGTTTATCAAAATTAGCACTTCCAAGGAGTTCTTTTTCATATTTTTAAACATATATTAAAAAACAAAGCCAATTCTCCAGGAAAAATATTTTCTTACCTTGCTATGTTTGAATTCTAGAGTTGCACAGGTACTTTTTATCTACAGAGCAGTAGATAATCATTCTCTCCACATTTATATGGTGCCATGTCTGGTGCAAACCACCAAAGTATTAGAAACAAAGGTGCAAATGCATAAATGAAGCATTATGCTCTTGCTTTTTTGGATTCTTAAAATAGAAAATGAAGAATGATTAATCTTTATTCAGAGAAATTATAAAATATCATCGTTAATTCACTCTTGTTTGCCTTCAAACTTGCAATTATTCTTAAAATTTTAAAATAAAAGTAACAATACTATGTAATTACCTTTTGCAGTACTTGGTGGTACATTTTTTCCTCTAGAGTGCATGAGCAAGAAACGACAATAACCATGAACATAATCATTGAAAAACAATAATTAATTTTGAATTTAAGAAAATTAACATAAAAGGATATCTCAGGTTAATTTAAAGTAGAACACTAAAGTGTGAATGCTTTAGTAATATGTTTTTCTTCACTGCCAAATATATCTGAACACATGGCGGTATCTAAGCTTTGGGTAATATATCTAACAAACTCTTCCTTTAATTATCAGATAATTTATGAGATAATATATGTGTACAACTAATCTCAACTCACACATCTTCACAAAAATTTTAACTACGATTATTAGCTTGAAACCTGGGAAATATTTACTAGTTGCCAATTATTTTTAAAAGAATGAATGCTTCTCTAAGAGGAAAGCCAAGGGGGATAGTATTCCTAAGGAAAATTAGAGAAGATTAAAATTATTCTAAAGAGTTTACAAAACACCACCTGGCCTTTATTTTTATTTTTTCATTTTATTATATTTTATGAGAGAAGTTATAGGATTACAAAAAATTTATGCAGAAAATACAGAGTTTCCATATATCCACCACCCTCATTATTAACACCATTTAATGGATGGTACATTCATTAAAATTGATGGGGAGCAGATATGGCTTAAGCAGTTGGGCTCTCCCCTCCCACATGGGTGGGTCCAGGTTTGGTTCCCAGTGCCACCTGAAAGAGCAAAAACAAACTATATAAAGTTAATGAAAACATTTCCTACTACAAAATCTCATAGATGCTTCCCCACACTTTGGTGGTCCATCAGGAAGCTAAATATAGAACTGCCATATGATCCAGCAAACCCACTGCTGGGTATATACCCAGAAGAATTGAAAGCAGGGACACGAACAGATATATGCACACCAATGTTCATTTAAAAAGTTGGAAGCAACCCAAATATCCATCAACAGATGAATGGATAAGCAAACTGTGGTGTATGCATACAATGGAATATTACTCAGCTGTAAGAAGGAATGCAGTATTAACACACATGATAATATGAATGAATCTTGAAGACCTTATGTTGAGTAAAGGAAGCCAGGCACTGAAGGACAAATATTACATGACCTCAATGATATGAATTAAGCAAACTGAGCAGACTCACAGAGCTAGAGTCTGGAAGACACAGGAGACAGAAAGGGAGTAGAGCGTGGTGAGCTGATGCTCAATATGAGCAAAACCTGTGATAAGGTGGAAGGGAGTGGTTGGCCAGTGGATGCATGTGACAGCAGTGAAGTGATATGATTATTGTCTCAGTGGGTGGAAATCCACACAATAACTGAAAGAATATTTAATTCCCATCCTGGGGAGTTTTGCTATATTCGCTAATAGGACACAAAGAATCCCTCGAAATCAAGGGCAGTGCCTAGTGAAGGAAGACAGACCATTACGCCAGGCCCTTGATATTGATAGTTGTACTTATAAAAATTTTCTTGTGAAATTGAAAACTTAGCCTAGTATTATAGACTGCCTAAGAGTTATCTCCTGAAAGCCTCTTGAAATGTGGCATCTCTCTAAGCAAAACTTGGCATGGGAGATAACTCCCACAGAAGAGCCTCCCTGGCACCAGGGAATTATTGCCAAGTGCCTACTAGCATATGGAAAAATGCATATGGAAAAAGACCTTGACCAAAAGGGGGAAACAGTAAATACAAATGAGCTTTTATGGCTAAAAGACTTGAAAGTGAGTCAGGAGCTCATTCCAGAGGTTACACTTATGCAAGTCTCTGCAGAATCTCCTTGACTGCCACAGCAAACAGTGTCTCCAATAGCGGAGCTCCTGAGTGTGTTAGAGACAACCAGAAACTATACACAGCACAGACTGCTCAGGAATTTGGCACCCTGTCAGTGGGCTTTACTTTGGAATTTATACTATCCAATGTAACAAAGTTACATTTGAAATATTTATTCTAATAACATATATGCAACCTAAAATTTCTTCTTTTAACTAAGTTTAAATATACAAAATTCAATAATGTTAATTATATTCATAAAATTGTGTTCCCATACCCACCATCCATTACCAAAACATTTCCATCACTTCTAATAGAAATTCTATACAATCTAAAAATCAGCTCCCCCTTCCCCACCCCCACATCAAACCATAGTAATCTATAATCTAGTTTCTAACTCTATGAATTTTCTTACTGTAATTATTTCATATCAGTGAGTATATAGAATATTTATCTGTTTGTCACTGACTTATTTCCTCAAAGATGTCTTCAAGGTTCATCATGCTTTCACATGTATAAGAATTAAATTCCTTTCTATGACTGAATAATAATCCATTGTATGTATCTGCCACATTTTGTTTATCCATTCATTGTCTGATGGACACTTGGACTGTTTCCATCTTTTGGCAAATGTGAATAATACCACAATGAGCATTGGGTCTCAAATATCCATTTGAGTCCCTGCTTTCAGTTCTTTTGGATATGTACCAAGAAGTGGGATTGTTGGGTTATATGGTAATTCTATACTTATAATTCTGAAGAACCAGTAAACTATTTTCCACAACACTTGCGCTATTTTACATTACCACCAAAATTGAATGAGTGTTCCTATTTCTCCACAACCTCAACAATACTTGTAATTTTCCTTTTTTATTTAACTGTAGCCATTCTAGTGGATATGAAATAGTATCACTTTGTGGTTTTGATTTGCATTTCTCTAATGGCTAATGATGTTGAATATCTGTAAGTGTGTTTTTTGGCTAACTGTATATCTTCTTGGGAGAAATGTCCATTCTATATTTTTGGCCATTTTTATTTGGGTTCTTTGTTTTTTGTGGTTTTTTTTTTGTTTGTTTGTTTTTTTGTTTTTTGTTTTTTTAACAACATATTAACAGACCTAGGGGGAAAAAAGACACGTGATCATCTCAAATGATGAAAGAAAGGCTTTGCAAAATCCAGCAGACCTTCATGATAGACCATTGTTCCAAGTATAACAGTGAGCCCTGTAAAATGACAGCTTCCTACCCAACTGAGAGGGATACATCAGACCAAAAAAAAAATCCCCGGCAAGTCCAGTTTGGAGAGCAAAGGGGCGTTTAATAGGGGGCTAACGTGGGGCCTCACAATCAATGGTCTGGAGGAGAGATCTTCTCTCTCGGAGAGTCTGAGCCTTGCAATCTCCAAAATCCTTATCTATGGTGGCAGGCGGAGAGTGTGGCACTTCCAAGGCTTGAGGTGCACTTGCCACAAATCGAAAGGGGTCTTTATACTACATATCTATGTGTGGATGGGGAGGGCACATGATAGGGGAGCATAATTTTAAAATGTAGTGCTCAGGAAAGATAATTGAGAAATGGACATTTGCAATGTTTCCCAGCAGGGCAAAAGTTACACTTTAACAGAATTATGTAAAATGAGGATTTACAATAGGGCTGAAGTTTGTCAATAGCATTGAAGTTACATCTTTATAATAATTACATAAGAGATCCATTGATACGAAGGTCGTCAACAATTCACAAATCAGATTATTCCTGGAGTTCCCTGGGAGAGCAGTCTAAGCATACTTTATCAATCACAAGCTCAGAAACAGTTATTTTCCAAGGCTTGCTGTGTAACTATTAAGAAATGAAACACTGACTAAAAGGGGAAAGAACTTCTGAAATGATTGTGGGGAAAACACAAAATCCTATGTAGAAAAATTAAAATGGAAGGAAAGTTCCTCAACTTGATGAAAGCCATCTGTGAAAACAAATATTTAATGTCCTTCTCTATGGTGAAGGACTTAAAGCATTCCCTCTAAAATCAGGAACAAGACAAGAATGCCTACAATTACAGTAATTGAACCTTGAACTGGAAGCTGTAAACAGAGCAATTAGGCATGAAAAAGAAATAAGAGGCAGCAAAACAGAAAGGAAGAAGCAAAATTTTCCCTACTATCAGATGACATAATCCAGTATACAGAAAATCCTGAAAAATCCATAACAAAGACCGTGAAACTAATAAAAACAGTTCAGCAAGGGGCAGAGTACAAGGTCAACATGTAAAATTCAGTATTTTTCTATATACTAGTAATGTACAATATGTAGAGAAGATCTACACAAAATCTATTTGCGATGGCATCTAAAAAGAAACAAAAATATGTCTTAGAATATATCTTTGGTTGGTGTCATTATTGCTGTTTTCTGCAACTTAGAAAGATCTGGGTTCCTCAATTTGAAAATGAAGAAAGCGATTTGAGTTCTTGAATTACTGAAAATACAATTACATGCAATTCTTACTGGATCTTTTATTTTGGAAATAGAAACCTATGTTAATCTCAAAAGAATTTATGCAATATCTTAATAAAGGCTTAATATTATCCAATGATGTTGGGTAATCCAATATTTGTTCATCAGCTATTACAAATGTGCCATACTAAAGATTTCAATAATAGGGAAAACTATGTGTGTGGATGTGGGAAGGTTATTTGAGAATTCTGTATACTTTCTGTGCAATTTTTCTGTAAATGCAAATCTAAAACAACTCTAAAAATAAAGTTTAATATTACATTAAAAGGACATAATGCAATCTCCTGAAGAAAAAGAAACAACTATTGAGGTATAATTTCCATGACATAAAATTCATAAAATTAAATATACATTTTTTTGGTAAATGTACTGAGTTGCACAACCCTCACCATAATCCAATTTTACAATATTTCCATTATTCCCAAATTTTCATCTTCTTACTTACTCCATCAGCTTCATTTGACACAGTCCTTCTCAATTCCTTGTAATGCTTCCATCACATAGTTTCTGTTTCACTATATTCTTCTGCCTGTTTGTTATTTATCTGACTTCACGGTCCTTTTCTCTCTGTGTCTTTGCTGGGTTATTTCTCCAAAGCCTCACAGCATATGTGTTTCCTCAGGGCTCAGACCTTGGACTACTCTCCTTCTTCAGCACCATGTTACCTCGTTGGATCACCTTGGCTTAAGCCCCATCTATATTGGTATGACTTCTGCATTTATTTATCCATGCCAATCTTTTCCAAGCAGCCCTGATACACACAGATCTGCTTCATAATGTCTCTATGTGGATGTTTAACATGCTACCACAGAACTCTTGGCTTCTCCCAGAAACCTGCTCCTCCTCTAGCTCCACTTTCTATGCCCATAGACTCCACCTGTCAGGGGTTCCAGTGGCAACTTTGCTGACTTTCTTGGCTTCTCTTTCCCTCCACCCCACATCCATTCCATCTGCATATCTTATCCCCCATCATCAGAACAAGTCCACATCTGTCCCCTTCTCTTTGCCACCACCTTTTTTTGTGCTCAGTACCACCTTTGACAGAATGACTGTGGGTTCCTCCTTCTCTTCTCCCTCTGCCCCTACATTTGCTTAACTACATGGGAAAAGTCACATTTTGCTGTTGTTTGCACTGTTCTGTATATTGTGCATTAAGTAAAATGTAGTATTCACGATGATCAAATATTCAGTCTTTTCTTATATTTCTCTGCTTATTTTATCCATTGCTAAGAGATGTAAAAAAATCCCCAATTCTTTGAAATATTGTACTTCTGTCACTTTTCAAAGGCCATGCTATTAGTTGTGTACACATATTAAATATTTTCCTAGGAATTCATGAAAGGGCACTCGCTTTCTAGTATTTTCCTTATCTTTTTTCTTTGATATTGACAATGTGAAATTAAATTTTCTATTTTTAACGATTTAAAAAATCATGAAATACATAAAAACAACCTAATCCTCTCACGATTCATCATTTATAGAGAAACGACTGATATTAGGGTTATGTAGAAGAGGCCTCATTCAAACTAGACTGACTTTCCCTTGATTCAGATAAAGGTCAGATGGAACATAAGAAATATGGAGAAGTAATATCCACATAGCATGGAAACTTATAAAAACACTAACATATATTCAAGAGATTGTACTGAACAGAGAGCACAGACTTACTCAATTACCAAGTGTTCTATTAAGTCAAGTGCCAGTTATGACCTGAGTGTACTTTTTATATTTAGTTTCCATGTTGGGTTACAGCAGAGACATGATTCAGAGGTGATCATTGGAAGAGATAACCATGAAAATGTAAAGCCATTTACTAAATACACATTTATTTTTCACATTTGAGCCCACATCTTTTTATTTATTTATTTATTTATTTATTTATTTATTTATTTATTTTTCATGCCCCACATTTTTTATACTTTTTAATTTTGAAATAATTTCAAACTTTTAAGACAGTTGCATAAACAGTACAAAACTCATACAGAGGGGGGCGGCTGTGGCTCGGTCAGTGGGGCTCCCGTTTACCATATGGGAGGCCACAGGTTCGGTTCCCGGGACCTCCTGGTGAGGGCAGGTCCACCCGCGTGGCGTGGTTGGCTGACCCAGGGAGCACGGGCAGCAAGGGGGGGATAAATAAATAAATAAATAAAATCTTTAAAAAACAAAACAAAACAAAACTCATACAGAGATCTGTAACATTCCCCCACTCTGATACCCAGACCCAATTTTAACATTTTGCTACATTTGCTGTATCTATCTATCTATCTAACTATCTATCTATCTATCTATCTATCTACTTATCTGTCAGTTTTCTAAACATTTGAGAGCAGGTTGTACACATTATGCTCCTTGAACATAAAATAATTTCATGCACATTTCCTGAGAACATGGAAATTAACTTATATAATGACCTTAAATACTGTTATCAAGTTCAAAAATT
>JAKSZT010000076.1:1228528-1247010 GCA_026826555.1 Tolypeutes matacus | reverse complement strand
TCATAAATACTGCCTTTTAGGCAGCAGCTTAATGTTGACAGGGAGGGGTGAAGGAAAAGCCTGTGATTGAAGCATATAAACTGGCAAGGCAGTAGATATATCTATGCCTGCAATAATACACTCTTAGTTTATCAATGTGTTACCTTATATCTTGCTTTTATTTAATTGCTTTATTGACATTGTCAAAGAAAAAATAAAGTCTACTAAACATTCTAATTCATGTTACTGATGCTGTGTAGCATAAACAATTCTATTCTATCATATTTAAGATTTTATGTTTTATTAAAAAGAATGAGATAAAATAGTATTTATCCTCACCCTGCCAATTTTGAGGCCAGCTCTACAAGAAACAATAAAGGGAAATCTTTGGCCTGAAAGTAAAAGACAGAAAAAAGAGGCTTGGAGGAGTGTGTAGAAATTAAGATTATCAAAAAGGGTG
This sequence comes from Tolypeutes matacus, assembly GCA_026826555.1. Lineage (NCBI taxonomy): Eukaryota > Metazoa > Chordata > Mammalia > Cingulata > Chlamyphoridae > Tolypeutes > Tolypeutes matacus. Next base: position 1,246,571 of record JAKSZT010000076.1, on the reverse strand, counting down.
CCCAAAAGGGTAAAAGGACAGATTAAAAACAAGATATGATATATGAAAACCAAAGGATAAAATGGTCAAAGTAAGCAATGCCTTTACAGTAATAGAATTGAATATTAATGGATTAAACTCCCCAATCAAAAGAGACAGGCTGACAGTATGGATAAAAAACTATAAGCCATCCATATACTGTCTGCAAGAGATTCACCTTAGACCTAAGAATACAAAGAGGCTGAAAGTGAAAGAATGGAAAAGGATATTTCATGCAAATCATAATAAAAAAAGAGCAAGAGTAGATATACTAATATCAGACAAAATAAACTTTAAATGGAAAAATATTATGAGGGAGATAGATGGCCATTATCTATTAATAAAAGGGCCAATATACCAGGAATAAATAGCTGCCGCTTTGTTCCCGGGCCTGAGGGTGATCAGCCCTGCTGCAGCCCGGGGGGCGACACTGGCTAGTTATGGGCCGTCCGGTGCGCACTCCGGGAACGGCGAGGGTGAGGAGGTTCTCAGGGAGCGGCGTGGGGTTTGGGGGCTCCCTGGTCTCCACGGCTCAGGTGTGGGGGGTATCTGGTAAGGACCGCGCGTGAAAGAAAGACTCGAGACCTCTGAGTGCGGGGGAAGAAGCAAAGAGAGAGAGAGAGAGCTTTATTGAGGAAGTACAGTGCATATATACTCTTCAGGCTGGGGGCAGTCCCTCAGCCGATGGTGGAGGCTTATCATTGGGCAGTAGTTAGGGTCAGGGGTTGCTAGGGAAAGGGGCAGAATTGGGGGCGGCAAGGGGCGAAGCAAGGTTGTCCAAATAAGGCAATAACAGGGGCGAGAGCTCAGATTGGTGAGAAGGAACAAGGAAGAGGGAGAGAGGGAAAAAGGGGAACGGGGGAGGGGATTATGCCGCGCGGGCGAGGCCATGGCAAGGCTTGCGGCTTCCAGATATGGCAAGGCCTGTGACTTGCAGATACTGCAAATAGCAATTATAAATATCTATGCACCTAACCAGGGTATCCCAAAATAAATGAGGCAAATTCTGGTAAAGGTGAAAGGAGAAATAGACGTCTCTGCAATAATAGTTGGAAATTTCAATATGCCACCCACATCAACAGATAGAAAAGCTAGACAGAGGGTCAACAAGGAAAACAGAGAAATTTAAATATTTGATAAAGGAGCTAGAACTAACAGCCATACACAGAACATTACACCCCAAATCTGTAGGTTATACAGTCTTCCTAAGTACTCATGGATCTTTCTCCAGGAGAGACACATATTAGGTCACAAAACAGATCTAAATAAATATAATAAGATTGAAATTATACAAAGCACCTTCTCTGATCATAATGGAAAGAAGCTGGAGATCAATCACACAAGGGAAAGGGGAAAATTCACAAATATTTGGAAGCCAAACAGCACAGTCTTAAACAATCAGTATTTTTTAAAAAAAAAAATTGCAAGAGAAATTAGCAAATATCTCAAGACAAATGAAAACAGGAACACAACTTAAAACTTATGCAGCAAAGGCAGAGTTAAGATGGAAATTTATAACCTTAAAGGCCTATACTAAAAAGAAAGAAAGCTATAATCAAGATCTAACTGAATACCTGGAGGAACTAGAAAAAGAAAACAAAAAACTAAACCAAAATGAAGTAGAAAGAAAGAAATAACAAAGCTTGAAGCAGAAATAAAGGAAATTGAGAACAAAAAATCAATAGGGAGAATCAACAAAACCAAACGATTATTCTTTGAGAAGTTTTTTATAATTGATAAACTCTTAGCTAGACTAACAAAGAAAAAAGAGAGAAATGGCAAATAAAATCTGGAATAAAAGGGAGGGCATTACTACTAACACCAAAGAAATAAAAAGGATCATAAGGGGATATTATTAAAAGTTATATGCCAACAAATTAGACAATGTAGATGAGGTGGACAAATTCCTAGAAACACACAGAAACCTATGTTAACTCTAGAAAAACATAAGACCATAACAAATCAATCACAAGTAAACAGATTGAATCAGTCATCAAAACTTTCCATAAAATGAAGAGTCCAGGGCCAGATGGCTTCACAGATGAATTCTACCAAGCATTTCTAGAAGAATTAATAACAATCTTCCTTAAACTTTTCCAAAAATTTGAAGAGGAAGGAAAATTACTCAACTCATTTTGTGAAGCCAAACTCACCCTAATGCCAAAGCCAGATAAAGATACTGCAAACTATAGACCAAACTTTCTACTGAATAGAGATGCAAAAATTCTCAACAAAAATACTTGCAAATCAAATCCAACAGCATGTTAAAAGAATTACACACCACAATCAAATGGGTTTTATTTTTGGTATACAAGGGTGGTTCAACACAAGAAAATCAAATAATAATATATCACATTAACAAATCCAAGAAAAAAACCCAGATAGTCATCTTGATTGACACAGAAAATGCATTTGACAAAATCCAGGCCATTATATATTTTGTTATAACCTATAAAATTGTACAGACAGAGTGTAGACTATAATGTAAACTATACTCCACGGTTGGTGGCAATGCTACAATATGTAACAAATGTACCACAGTAATGAAGGATATTGTTAATGTGGGAGGGGGAGAGGGTAGGGCATATGGGAATCCCCTATATTATTTATGTAACATTTATGTAATCTGATTTTTTAAATTAATTTAAATATAGGCATACCATGACGGGTCCATAAAACAAGCCTCTATAAATTTTGAAAGATTCAAGTGGAAAAAAAAGTTAGGAAGAGAATGAAAACTACTTAACATGATACAGGGCATATATAGAACACCAACAGCCAACATTGTATATAGGGAAAAGCTGAAAGCTCACTCTCTAAGATTGGGAATAAGATAAGGATGCCCACTGTCACCACTGTTTTTCAACATTGTGCTAGAAGTTCTAGCAAATGCAACTAGGGAAGAAAAAGAAATAAAAGGCATCCAAATTGAAGAATAATAAGCAAAACTTTCACTATTCACAGATGATGTGATCCTATATATAGAAAATCCTAAATTATCTAAGTCAAAGCTACTAGAGATAATGAATGTGTTCTGCAAAGTGGCAGAATACAAGATAAACATGCAAAAATCAGTAGTGTTTTATACACTAGTAATGAAAAACCTGAGGAGGAAATCAAGAAAAAGTTCCATTTACAATAGCAAAAAAGTAAATAAAAAGAGTCAGATATCTAGTAATTAATTTAACCAAGAATGTAAAGGACCTATACTCAGTAAAGTACAAAACAGTGCTAAAAGAAATTTTAAAAAGAGCTAAACAATTAAAGGACATTCTATGTTCGTGGAATAGAAGACTAAATATCATTAAGATATCAATTCTACCCAAATTGGCATTTTGATTCAATGTAATACCAATCAAAATTACAATAGCTTACTTTACATAGATAGAAAAGTTAATTACCAAATTTATTTGGAAGGGAAAGGGGCCCCTAATCACCAAACAATATCTATTAAACAAGAGTGAAGTTGGACTCACATTTCCTGACCATAAAGCATATTATAAAGAAACAGTGATCAAAACAGCATGGTATTGGCATAAAGATGGACATATTAATCAATGGAATCAAAGTGAGAGTTCACAAATATACTCTCACCTTTATGGTAACTGATTTTTTTTTTTTTTTGAGAAATTGTGCATTTACAAAACACTTATGCATATCACAAAGATTCCCATACATTGCCTCACCACCAACACCTTACATTGTTGTGATGCATTTGTTACAATTAAAAATGAACATCGTCATAATATCACTGCTGTCTATAGTCCATAGATTATATCTGGTATATTATTCCCCAAAACCATCCTATTATTAATACCATGTATTAGTATTGTACACTGTAAACCATAGTCCATCATTCACTATGTTGTTCACTGTTTTATACAGTCCCCTGCCTGGTACAATTCATCAAAAGTGTACCCTCAGTGGTTCTCAATTTCATCACAGATATTTGTTGTCATCAGCTCAGTCAATTTCAGGAGATTTTCATTTCTACAAAAGGAAAAGTCCCAACTCTCTTCCACATTCTCATTATTGTTCCCTAACATTGATCTGTAACCTTCTTTGTCATTGCTGTCAAATTATTACAATCTAACTGTTATATTGACTTGGTTTGCAAGGGATGCCATAACAAATATGACAGACAGATTGACTTGAACAGGACCTTATTAGCTCACAGTTTGGAAGACAGAAGTCCAAAATCAAAGTATTCACAGGCCCTGCTGTATCTGAAGTCTGTAGCATTCTGGTAGGAGCATTTTGCAATTAATCTCTGCCCCCATGACATGGTGATCTGTCTGTTGCTGTTGCAGCCTTTGGTTTCCATTCTGTGTCCAAATTTATTTTGCCTTTAAGAACACCAGTTTTATAGTTTTAAGGCCAACCTTGATTCAATTTGGCCTCACTATAATAGGCTCTTCAAAAGTCCTATTTACAAAACGGTTTCAGAACCACTTCTCCAGAGGTTAAGACTTGAATATGTCTTTGTGGGAGACATGATTCAATTCCAATTATAAATATATATAAGGTAAATATATATAATATATATGCAATGTAAATGTAAATGTATATACATATAATACATTTGTACTCATAACTCCAATTCCAATTCAACACTCTACAAGATAACGAATAGACTTTCTCCTTTTCATATTTGTAATTTCTTTCTCCTACAGGGAGAAACTAGGATGCCATGTTCTACAGTGTCTCATTTGCATAAGTCTAGAATATGCACAAAATAGTTATGGATTGATAACACATATCACTGCTTAAAGTGATGCTAAGAAGCAGAATTCAAGTATTGTTTACAATTTTACATAGAATTTACATTTGAAAATGGACAAATATTATAAATCCAATGTGGTCGGTTTTGACAAATGAATATATTGATGGAACCTGCATCCCTATTTACTGTCAAGAGTCATACATCAATTGCAAGCTTCTCTTTGAGTTGTGAGTTACTTTTGATATTTATAGAAAAACTATGGTCAATAGTAAGCACCTTTATCCAAGGCAACCTCCACACCTTCATGATAAAACAGTCATACCTGGAATTCCTATGGACATGATAAAGAGAAATGTCATCTAGTAACTGTTACCTGTTATTCCAATTAATATGGCTGCTTTAAAATTTATCTCAATTTTTTTTTTTTTGGCCTAAAGCCACCATTTGCTGGACTCACAGATTCTGTTGTAAGGGATTTATACGGAGAGTACAGCAGATCCTTTCTGCTCCATTATATGTGAAGCTTCACATGGAAGTCTTGAAGACTGGGGGCTGGGAACCCATGAAGGCATTGCTGCTCACTTGTCTGGAAGTTAAATGTGTCACTTTATAACCTTACTTCTCTATATATGTGGGCATCCATGAAGTCTCTTCATGGGACCACTTTGGGCTTTTTCACGGCAAGCTTGCTGGTTTCCAAGGTCAAATATCACAAAATAGATAGCTGGAGAGGAAACTTGAGAGCACATAGCAGCTTTTCTCCTACCCTTTACTGGTTGGAGCAATTACTACCTGCTGCTCAAATTCAAGAGATGAAAAATTTTTATTGGTTTTTATTTGCATTTGTTTTTTATTTTTAAAGAAGTTTTAGATTACATAAATGTTACATCAAAAGTATAAGGGATTCCCATATACTACATCCCCTCCTGCTCCCCTACTTTCACCCATTATTAACATTTTTCATTTCATTAGTGTGGCACATTTGTTAAAATTAATGAACACAAATTGAAGCATTGCTACTAACCATGGTCTACAGTTTACATTATGGTTCACTTTGCACTGCACAATTTTATAGGTTTTGACAAAATACATTGTGACATGTATCCATCATTGCAATGTCATGCAGGACAATTCCAATGTCCCCCAAATGCTCCATGCTACACCTGTTCTTCCCTCTCCCTCTGCTCAGAGCCTCTAGTGGCCATGGCCTTTATATCAATGATACAAGTTCTTCCATTTCTAGAATAATAATAAGTCTACTTTAGTCCATAGTTGCATTCTGTTTGTTCATTCCTCAATATTGAGGATTTTGGGATGGTGATGCCCATTCTGTTTCTTGTTGAGAGGGAGCTTAGATCCAATGAGCCCGATGGACAGAACTTTCTGGCTTTCAGTTGTGGATACTTTCTGCTTTTTGGAATGAGCTTTGCCCATCATCATCCTTTTGTTAGCTGTCCTTGGTGAGTCCAATGAACTGGAGAGTGGGTGTTGCAGCTCTGCTGTGACTCAGGGCTGAACTGGCATATGAAGAAACTGAATATTTATGTCTCTGGAACATACATTTAATGAGTATAATGCTAATTAAAGGTTCAAATAAAAGGGGCAGAAAGCCATGTGTAGAGAAATTATAAATGAGTCTAATTCTGTTACATTGGAGAGCATATATTCCAAAGTAAGGCCCACTGACAGGGTGTTGAATTCCTGGATTGGCTGGTAAGTATTGCAGAATTCTCTAATAGAGTGACAAGAACCTCCTGAGTACATGGGCAATGCTTAGCAGAGGACAGACCAGTATGCCAGAAACTTGATATTGATGGTTGTACTTATGAACCTTGTTCTTGTGAAGCTGAAACTTAACCTAGTATTATATATTGCCTAAAAGTTACCTCCTGAGAGTCTTCTTGTTGCTCAAATGTGGCCTCTTTCTAAGCCAAATACAGCAAATGAACGTACTACCTTCCCCCCTGTTTGGGACATGACTCCCGGGGATGAGCCTCCCTGGTACCAAGGGATTATTACCAAGTGCCATCTAGTGATGTATTTGGAAAAAGATCTTAACCAAAAAGGGAAAATATTAAATACAAATGAGTTTTTATGTAAGAGATTTCAAAGTATGCCAGGAGGTCATTCTAGAGGTTACGCTCATGCACGTCTCAGCAGGATCTCATGGACTGCCACAGGAAGCAGTGCCTCAAACAGTGGGACTTCTGAGGGCTCTAGAGACATGTATACAGTATAGGGAGGGCACACAATCTCAGGAACTTAGCACCCTCTCAGTGGGTTTGACTTTGGAATATATACTCTTCAATATAACATAGTTAGGCTCATTTGCAGTTTCTCTACACATGATTCTTCTGTCCTATGTATTTGAATCTATAATTAATACTATACTCATTAAATGTATGTCCCAGAGATTTAAATATTCATATTACAACTATTTTTCCTGCTTCTATCCCTCAGAACCTTTGGTGACCACTGACTCCACAACAATGATAAAAGTTCTTCCATTGCTAGAATCACAATAAGTCTATAGTAAAACTACAGTAAATCTACTTTAGTCCATCATTCATTCCCTAATCCTGAGGATTCTGGGATGGTAATGCCCATTGCACATATAATTAATAAGGGGCTTAGAGCTCGTGGGGCAGATACATGGGACTATCCTGCTTTCAGTTGTAGACTCTCTCTGTTCCTTGGGATGGTCATTATCCCTTATCATCTCCTTGTTAATTGTCCTAGGTGAGTCCAATAAACTGCAGAGTAGATGTTGCAAACTACTGTTGAGATTCAGGGCCCAACTGGCACATGGAAAGCCCAAAGATTTAAGTCTCTTGGACATATATCTATCAACTCTAGTACTAACTATAGGTTAAAATAGAAGGGACAGAAAAGCCATGTGTAGGGAACCTGCGACTGAGTCCAACTCTGTTACACTGGGGAGCATAAAGCCAAAGTAGGGGCCTCTTACAGAGCACCAAATTCCAAAGCTGTAAGCCCTGCCTATAGTGTCTGGATGTCTACAGAGCCCTCAGGAGGCCAGCTAGTTGAGGCAATTTTTACTGTGGCAGTCAAATGAGATCCTGCTGAGACCTGCATAATCTTTGGAGACTCTTAGCCATATAAACTCATTTATCTTTACCCTTTCCCCGTTTTGATCAAGGTCTTTTTCCAGTTGCATTGCTAGTTGGTGCTTGGTAGTAATCCATCAGTGCCAGGGAGGCTCATCCTTGGGAGTCATGTGGGGGAAAATAATGCATTTATAGGCTGAGTTTGGCTTCGAGAGAGGTCACATTTGAGCAAAAAGGAGACTCTCAGGAGGTAACTGTTAGGCAACCTATAATACTTGGCTAAGTTCCAGTTTCAAAAGAAAAGGTTCATAAGTACAATAATCAATATCAATGACCCATGAAGGGTCCATCTTCCTTCAATAATCACTGCCCCTGTACTCAGGGGATTCTTGCTGTCCCATTAGATAATGTGGCAGAACTCTCCAGGATGGGAATTTGTATTCTTTTGGTTATTGTCTAGATCTCCACCCACCATGACAATGCTCCATGAACACTTGAACTCATTCATAAGTCTTATAGGTATGCTCCAGGTGAAACTCCTTCTATGCATCCCCCATCACTGACACTCTGAAACACTGATCTTTCTCTGTCACAGTTGTAACCCTTGTGTGTTCTAAAATTTCTTCAAAAAAGAAGCCAACAAAATAACCAAATACAATTAATCAGAAAATTAAATAATAATGATAGTTTTAACAGTAACAAATAAAATAGAAAAAATTTAAAATTTTTTTGAAATAATAAAAAAATAAAAATAGATAAACAAAAAAAATTGGAATTATGTCTTTCATTACTGTAACATCAGTTGTTTTCTATGTACAGTGACATTTTCTTCCATTTATTCTACCAGTGTCTTATTTTTTTCATTTTACCTTCAAAGAAGCTTTAAGTAACAAAAAAGTCAGGTATAGAATATAGGGGATATATACCCAACATCTTCCCCCTTTTTTCCTTTCTACTACAAATAATATTTTACATGTGGATGGTACATTTGTTACAATTGGTGTACAAATATTGAAGCATTGCTACTAACCATGGTCAATGATGTACATTATGGTTTACATTTTGGACCATACACTTTTATAAATTTTGAGGAAAGTTAACATGGCCTGTTATCCATCATTGCAAGATCATGTAGAACAATTCCAATGCCTTCAAAATACCCCATATTCCATCTATTCTATTCCTCCCTTCCCCTCTCCTTGGGACCCACAGCAACCACCAAGTTTCAGTCCTTGAAGAAAAAGATCCATAGTTACTTGCAACAATATTGAGGGCTTGACATACTGGTCTGTCTTCCCCTATTAGGCACTGCCTATGTTCTCGAGAAATTCCTGCCCCTCTTTGAGAACATAGCAGGACTCCTCAGGATGGGAGTTCAACACCTTTCCATTCATTGTGTGGGTACAAACTGGATATCCATATCCAAAGGAGTTTTTTAATGGCTAAGAGGTTTCAAAGTGAGTAGGGAGGTAATCCAGAGGTTACACTTATGGGTAGGATCTCATTGACTGCCTCAGTAAACTATGCCTCACACATCTGAGCTCCTGAGGACTCTAGAGACATCTATACACTATTGGCAAGAGAAAGAAACTTTGACCCCACATTTTCTTGAATGGAGTATCAATAACTTATTGTAAGTTTAGGTTGGATGGGAGAGTTTGCTATACTGCAATCATTTAGGAAAACATTCTGCCACAGAGGTGATGCTGGAGGACAGAACATTTTGCTTTATTTCTTATTCAATAATGTTATAAAGATAATGAAATATACTGGATGTTTATCTAGCACACTGATTTATATATTTAGCTCCTCAAGTTTTTCCAGGCAGACTGGCAGCAACAACCATTGTTTTAATATTTGAGAAATAATATTTCTTTTTAACTTTGCATTTATCTTCTGGGAACCCTTCACTTCTTGCAATTTATCTTGAAGAACAAAGAGTCCACCAATAGGCAAATATTATTTAGAACATTTACTGGATAAATCTATACTATCTGTAAAGAAAAACAAACAAACAAAACTAATACCACAAAAACAATGGAAAATATTTTTTAATCAGCACCACTCTACTAAATCAGTTGGTATGATGGCATAACCACACAATCAACAGGACAAATAAAAAGTTGTGGAATCTAAGTATTATAATTACTGATAACTAGAAATAAAAAGCAAAATAAGTAACTTCATACCATTACTTTAGAGGAAAGGGATCATGATTTTATATTTAAACAAGCCATTCATTTAAATTAAGACATTGATATTCAATATAATTTACTATATAAAATTATAGTAAAAACTGATAATTATAAGTCAGCCATAAAATTCATCATATATTCTCATTTATGCAATATATTCATTGGCATATCCAAGAAATTAAACTTGCTTTATGTGTTCTTGAAAAAATATTTGTTTGTAAAATCAACTACAGGAGTATTAAATCAGAATTATATTTTCTACTTCAATTATGAAAATATGGTCAATACAAATACTAAAATAAATTTACACAAATTAAATAATTGATTTATGTTCAAAGAAAAAGAACAAGTTTTCTTGGAAGATTTTCAACATATATAATTATGACAAAATTCAATTTTTCTGACACTTTTCAAGAATATGGCTTTAAATAATACCACATACAATTATTTAAATTATTTATTTACAATTTCTGTGCTCTACAAATATTTATATTCTATAACACAGTCAAAACTCTTTATTAATTTTAACTTAAAACATATTCCATAGAGGAAATAATTTTGTAATTTTTTATTTCAAACACAGAAAGTCTTTCATATGGAATAACAGAAGGTTAATCTCAGAATGGAAATCATTTCTAAACTCAGGGTGGATAAATTGAGCTATAGAGCTTATTAGATATGAATTCTTAAACTAGAAGTGTCAGATTAATTTTTGTTCAATTATTTTATCTTTCCATTTTAGATATTCCAATATAATCTTATTTTTCTGAAACAGAAAATGTGTTTTTGAATACAATTTGCAAGGCCTTTTTAACTTGCTGGTTCCTCAGAGTATAAATGAATGGATTCAACAAAGGTGCAACTGAGGTGTTGAGCACAGCTACTCCTTTACTTAAAGTAACTCTCTCATTTGCTGATGGCTTTATGTAAATGAAGATACAACTTCCATAAGTGATGGAGACAACAATCATGTGAGACGAGCATGTGGAAAATGCTTTTTTCTTTTGTTGAGCTGAAGGGAATTTTACAATTGTCTTGATGATATAGAAGTAAGATAGGATTACTAATGACAATGTAACAATAAGGGTCATTACAGCTAATAAAAAAGCAATCAACTCTAGTACACGTGTGTCTGAGCAAGAAAGTTGTAGGATAGGAGAAACATCACAAATGAAATGATCAATGGTATTTGAAGTACAGAAATCCAGGTGAAGAAACAAAATCAATGGAGGGAAAATTACCAGGAAGCCAGTTACCCAGGAGATGAGTACAAGCTGGTGACAAACCGTTCTGCTCATGATGGATGCATAATGCAAAGGTTTGCAGATGGCAACATAACGGTCATAGGACATAGCAGCCAGAAGGAAAAATTCTGTGCACCCCAGGAATATGTAAAAAAACAACTGAGACATACAACCACTATAGGAAATGGTCTTTTCCCTGGTCACAATGGTGACTAAGAATCTGGGAATGCAAACAGTTGTGAATGAGATTTCTAGGAAAGAAAAATTACGAAGGAAGAAATACATTGGGGTCTTTAGATGGGAATCCAGCAGAGTGAGAGCAATGATGGTTAAGTTCCCTGTCATGCTCAACAAGTAGTTTAGAAATAGAAATAAGAAAATTACCATCTGGAATTGAGAGTTATCTGTCAGTCCCAGTAGGATAAACTCTATCTGCTTGGTATGGTTCTTCATTTCACTTTTGTGATTTCAATTAAATTCTAGAAATAAAAGGTTACAGAAATCAGGAATTATACAAGTGGCTTTACCTCCAATGAAGGATAAATAAAATGAACCTTAATCAGGAACATACACACTTATAATGTAATACTCCATGTTATTTGACTATATGATCAAGAATTGGGCAACCGAAAAACTTTTTAACTATGAATTTAAATAACTATGGAGGTCAATTCAATTTTAGAATTTGACCTCTAAAACCCATTTTAGTTGATTTCCTCCCTTATTTGTAAACTTTCAGTTAATTGTTACTAACCCCAGATTTGGCAACCTTTTAAATAAATTAGATAAAAGAGCTCGGTTCAAGATTTAAACACAATCCACTAATTTTAAATTATTAATTTCATTAAAATAAAAATTTCCAGTTTGGTAAATTAAGACCTAAAATTAATTTCTAAACTGTAGACTAGATATTGATGCAATATATATTTATGTAGTCTTTTTCAACTTCCAAATGAACTACTGATAATAAAGACAGAAAATTCTCCTCATGGATGCTGAAATATTTTCAGTAACTGCATCTTCCAGAAGAATAAATTTTATGATACTAAAACATGTTCCAATATATTTTCATTTCAACTTTATATGAGAAGCTCTTATGTTGCTAACAGTACAATAAAATAGCATGTTTTACAGACCAAGTAGTTTTATTTTTCACTTAAATGACATAATGATGGCACAAAATTAGTAATGATTTTAATTAATTTAATCCTATTAATAGTTTAAATGGGAAAAGCAATATTTTAGAAAATGTTACTTTATAATTTATCATTCAATATAGATTCCTAATTAAATCAAAATTTAGGTTTCTAAGGATAGCATGATTATGTAAAGTCATTAATATTTGACTAAATCCAAGCAATTTTTCACTAAAGTTCAAACTATATAAAGATGCTGACCTTCACCACTATTTTTCAGCATTATTCTAAAATCTCTAACCAACTAAACAAGTTTATATAGATATCTTATAAAATTAAAATAATGTTTGAATGGTATATAAAATAGATTTACTTTCTACTGATCTGACTTGTCCCTTGGAATAGCCAAAATAATAAACTTAAACAATTACAACAATAATTTAGTAAAGCGAACAGATAAAATAAAGCTGTAACTATACAATAGTCTTTTCAAAATAGTGAAAACTTAGAATTTAAAATGATAAAATTTTAACTTTCTCAAAAAATTAAATTCCCGTATTATGTGTAAGCTATACATCACAACATTAATTAAAAGAGATAAAAATAAAAAATAATCTAAAGATTTCAAAATAAGCCATTCTTTAAATCAAATTTTATCAATTCAGATGATATATTTTGAAGTGAGGACATTGAAAAATATATATTTTCATGAAAAATTTTCTAAACATATTTTACATACAAAATCCAAAGCAGTGTCTATAAATGAACCTATTTTTATAAACATCTAAATATGATGCATGTAAGTATGATTTCTGCAAATGCAGATAAAAGTAATGATCATGATTAAGATATTTTTCAGTCATTAAATAATAATGCATTCATATATTTAATAAAAAGAAGTCATTCTTAACAATAGCCTATCAAACAGAAATGAATAACAGCAAAATCTATTATGATTTGAGAAAACTGATTGGTTAGAAAATTTAGTTACTTTTTAAGTTAAAAAAATTATTGATGCAGTTGATTGACTCTTATGTCATCTGTAGATTATTGTCCTCATAATTTAAGCAAATCTTGACAAGTTGGAAAACAATCAATTTCAAAACACAGAAAATAAGCACTAACAGAAAAAATAAGCTAAATTATGTTGTAAATAATGCTTTCTTTCTTTTAAATTCAAATATTTAAAGTCCATTTCTGAGATTAAATTTTGCTATTCAATTAGCTTGTTTTGAAGATTTTCTTTTTTTTTTTTTTAAATACTGAATGTCTAATATTTTTTCTATGTGATTATATCTTTCTCTGCGATATGAATTCAGGAATCCTTCATTCTTTAGGTTAAAACATTGCATTACTTTAGTAAATAACTGTTTGCTCATTTTGATAATTCTTACTATATTTCTTCTCCTCTTCTTCTACTTCTTCAAGAAATAATCTCCAGGTATTTGGTGGAAAGTGTATACCTAAGAGAATCATAGATAAATCAAGTCTTTTATTCCTTGATCTCATCTTAATTTAGTATTATTTCTTTTCCTAACATGTCCTTGTTCTTAACTCTACCTTATTCTGAAAAATAAGTTTTATTGTGGGTATCAGAGTAATTTGTAAATCTACAATCAGAATTAATTCTGCAACCAGTGCAAACTTGGCAATCAATAGTTCTCAATGACTTGTCATTGTTCACATATGCTTATCAGAATTAGCACTTCCAAGGAGTAATATTTTATATTTCTAAGCACATATTTAAAAATCAAAGTCAATTCTCCAGGAAAAATATCTTCTTACCTTGTTATCTTTAACATTTAGAGTTGTGTAGGTGCTCATTTTCTAGAGAGGCATATGTAATTGTCATTCCTCCACATTTATATGGTGCCACATCTAGTTTAAACCACCAAGGTACTAGAAATGAAGGTATAAGTACATAATTGAAGCATTATACTCTTGCAGTTTTGGGTTCATAAAACAGAAAATGAGAAATGATTAATGTTTTACTTGAATAGAAATAATAAAATTTAATCTTTAATTCACTTATTTTTCTTCAAACTTACCTTGTATTTGCAATTTTTCTAAAATTTTAAAAGAAAAGTAATAGCACTATGTACTTACCTCTTGCACTACATGGTCGTATTTTTTTTTCCTCTAGTGAACATAAACAAGAATCAACCATAATGAATGGTGAACATACTAATTGAAAAATAATATTTAATTTTATAAGAAGAAAATTAGTATAAAAGGATATCTCTAGTTAATTCAAAGTAGAGAAATAAAGTATAAATGTTTTAGTAATGTATTTTTCTTCACTATCACATATATCTGAACATATGGTAGTATCTATGCTTTGGACAATAAATATTTCTAAAAAACGCCTGTTTTTATTGCTAAATAACTTATCAGATAACATATGTATACCTCTTACTTCACCCAGCAAATCGTCACAAAAATTATCATATCTAAAATTATTACTTTGACACTTGGGAAATATTTGCTAGTTGTCAATTACTTAAAATGAATGAATGCTTCTCTAAGGGAAAAGCCAAGGTGGATAGTGTCCCTAGGGTGAAAAAGGGAATATGAAAAATATCTTCACAAGAGCCTACAAAACACCACTTGGCATTTTTTTTCATGTATTATGTTTTCTCAGAGAAGTTGCAGGATTAAAGGAAATTCACATAAAATACATAGTTCTCATAAATCCACCATCCCCATTTTTAACACATTGTATTACTATGGTACATTTACTACAACAAATGAAAGAATATTATTATAATTGTACTAGTGACTATTGTCCATGGTTTATATTATGGTTCCATGTTTGTGTTCTACAAACCTTTTCTTTTTTATTTAAAATTTTTATTCTACTTAAAATTTCCTCTTTAACCACATTTAAATATAAAATTCAATAATGTTAATTATGTTCAAAAAATTTTGCTACCATCCTCAACATACATTACCAAAATGTTTCATGACCACAAATAGAAACACTATACAATCTTAGCATTAGCTCCCCATTCCCTATCTCCACATTGACACCTGGTAACCCATATTCTACTCTCTGATACTAAGAATTTTCTTATGCTAATAATTTCATATCAGTGACATTATACACTATTTCTCCTCCTGTGTCTGGCTTAATTCACTCAACATGATGTCTTCAAGATGCATCCAAGTTGTTGCATATATCAGAATTTGATTCCTTTTTACAGGTGAAAAATAATCCATTTTATGTATCTGCCACATTTTTGTTTATCCATTTATTGGTTAATGGACAACTGGGTTCCTTCCATTTTTTGATAAATATGAATAATGTCACTACAAACATCAGTGTGCAAATATCTGGTAATTATAATCTCAACTTTCTGAGGAACCATGCAACTTTTCCACAGCTGTTGCAACATTTTATTACCACCAGCAATGAATGATTGTTTCTATTTCTCTATATTCTCAACAAAACTTTTAACTTTCCTTTTTTTAAAAAATGGTAACCTTTCTAGTGGGGCTGAAATTTTATCTCATTGTGGTTTTGATTTGCATTTCTCTAATGGCTAATGATGTCAAACATCTTTTTATGTGCTCTTTGGACCTCTGCATATCTTCTTTAGAGAAATGTCTGTTCAAGTCTTTTGCCCATTTTTCAATTGAGTTGTTTGCCTTTTTGTTGTTACACCATATTAATAGAACTAGGGTAAAAAAAAAAAAAACATGATCACATCAATGAATGCAAGAAAATCATTAGACAAAATCCAGCACATCTTCTTGATAAAACACTTAGGAAAACAAGAATAGAAGGAAACTTCCTCAACATCATAATAGGCCATATATGAAAACCAACTGTTAACTTCCTACTCAATAGTAAAAGACTGAAAGTGTTTCCTCTAAAATCAGGAAGAATACAAGGATGTCCATAATAAGATATTCAGCCTTGAACTGGATGTTCTAACCAGAGTAATTATGCATGAAAAGAAATAAAAGGCAGCAAACAGAAAAGGAAGAAGTAAAATTTGTTCTATTTGCAGATGATATTATCCAATATATAGAAAATCCTGAAAAATCCAAAACAAAGACACTTAACCTAATAAGTGGATTCAGCAAAGTGGTGGGGTACAAGTTCAACATGCAAATATCAATACTATTTTTATATACTAGTAATGTAAAATCTGAAGAGGAAATCAAGAAAAAATTCTATTTACAGAAACATCTAAAAAAATAAAATATCCAGGAATAAATATAACTCAGGATGCAGAGGACTTGTGCACAGAAAATTACAGCACCTTGCTAAAAGAAATGAAAGAAGACCAAAATTAATGAAAAGACATTCTGCGATGAGGGGTTGGAAGACTGAATATTATTATGATTTCAATTCTACACAAAGTGATTTACAGATTCAATGCAATCCCAATCAAAATTCCAACAGCCTTCTTTGCAGAGATGGAATAGTAAATCATCAAATTTATATGGATTTGTAAAAGGGTCCTGAATAGTCAAAGCCATTTTCATGAAGAATAAGTTGGAGAACTCCTACTTATCAATTATAAAATTTATTGTTACAAACTACAGTGGTCAAAAGAGTTCAACAGAAAGTTCAGAAAGAAACCCTTACCTCTATGGCCAACTTTTTTTTTTTTTTTTTTTTTTTTTGACGAGGTGTCAAATTCACTCAACTAAGAAAGAAAGAGTAATCTCTTCAAGAAATACTGCTGGAAAAATAGATGCTCTTATCAGCATAATGAATAAGGACCCCTACCTCAAACCTTATACAGAAATCAACTCAATTATTATTCAAAGACTTAATATAAGTACCATACTATAAAACTTCTAGAAGATAAACGATAAGCATCTTCAGGACCTTGTGTTAGGCAATGGTTTCTTAGACTTTATATCTGAAGCATGAGAAGCCAAGGAAAAAAATTATAAATGAGTTGTCATCAAATTTAAAAACTTTTGTCCTTCAAAGAATTTCATCATGAAAGTAAGAAGACAGCTTACAAAATGGAAGACAATATTTAGAAACTACATATTTGATAAGGTTTATCTTTATTTAATTAAAAATTAATTTATTATTTAATGCATGATGGTATAATGCACCATTAGGTTTGTGATATTAAAAAACTACCCATTTAAAACCATCATTGAGACACTGGAAACTAGAAAATTAATTTGGATCATAGTCAATGCATATATGAAAGTTTTTACTCAATGTATGAATCTATCACAAGAAGAACAGTATATAAGTAGTCAATACAAGGATCACACAGAATGTTAAAATAAATGTGGCAACAATTTCAGGAAACAGAATATTCACAGTCTCATAGCAGCACCATTCCTGTAAAATGAAAATACTATTTTTACATTGGAGACATCTGGAGGACCTAATTAACAAATAATCAAATTTAGCATCACCAATATTGGGAGTCACTGACACTTTATGACTGTTGATATGAGGCTCTGAGATGGAGACAATATGATGATGCTGTATTTTCCCAAAGATAATTAATCTGAAGTTAATTTTGAGAAAATATAGAAGAAAAATCTATATATACTTTGTGAAATTACTACATTGGACTCTTCAAAATTAACAGTATTAGGAAAGAAAAAAATATGGTAACTTCTATTTATCAGAGCCTATTAATTGAATGAATCTTGAATCAAATATATATATATA
>JAKSZT010000076.1:1209437-1220665 GCA_026826555.1 Tolypeutes matacus | reverse complement strand
CATGTGTATGGGAAAATTGTTACAATTGATGTAAAAATATTGAAGCCTTGCCACTAACCATGGTCAGTGGTTTACATTACGGTTTACATTTTGCACGATGCACTTTTATAGGTTTTGAAAAAATTTATGATGACCTGTATCATCATTACAAGATCATGCAGAACAATTCCAATGCCCTAAAAATGCCCTTTGTTCCATCTATTCTATACTTCCCTCCCCCTCCCCTTGGCCCTATGGCAACGACTTGGTTTCAATTTTTGAAGAATAAGGTTCATAGTTACATGTATCATTATTGAGGGCTTGATATATTTGTCTGTTTCCTTTTCTTAGGCACTGCCTATGTTCTCGAGACATTCTTGCCCATTCAATTGTGACCAAAGCAGGACTCCCCAGGCTGGAGTTTAGTATTCTCTTGTTTATTGTATAGGTCTCCACCCACTAAGATAACACACTATGAAATAATGAACACTTTCATGTTCCATAGAAGCATACCCCAGGTGTGCCCTATCCCACTATACCCCACCCTCGACGCCCTGCACCAGTAACCCTCCCCTGCCATATTTGCCAAAAGAACATTCCAACCATTGTAGTTTTAACCACAGACCTACAAATACCCAGAGATCATCTGTTCCTTCCTCTATCCTTCCCCTGAGTTCTATTGTTAGTCCAAACAACCCCCCACCCTACACTCCTCACATTCAGCACTGTTGACCCCAATCATATCACATCACTGCTTTCATATCCAACCACTTCCCAACCACCCCCTTCCACCTTATCATAGGTTTTTCCCATATTGAGCATCAACTCACCACCATCTACACCCTTTCTGTCTTCTGATAACCTATCTTCCACACTCTACCTCTGTGAATTGGCTCCATTTGCATAAGTCATATCCGTGAGGTCATGTAATATTCATCCTTCAGTGACTGGCTTACTTCACTCAACATAAGGTCTTCCATATTAATCCATGTGGTCCCGTGTGCTAATACTGCATTCATTCTTACAGCTGAGTAATATTCCATTGTATGTATATACCACAATTTGCCTCTCCATTCATCTATTGATGTATACTTGTGTTGCTTCCAACTTTTGCAACAGTGAATAATGCCACTGTGAACATTGGCGTGCATATATTTGTTCGTGTTTCTGCTTTCAATTTTCCTGGGTATATACCCAGCAGTGGGATTGGTGGATCGTTTGGCAGTTCTAGAGTTAGCTTCCTGAGGAACCACCAAACTGTCCTTCTCAATGGATGCACCCTTCTACATTCCCATCAGCAGTGCATGAGTGTTCCCTTTCCTCCACATCTTTTCCAACACTTGTAGTTCTGTTTTTTTAAATAGTTGCCAGTCTAATAAGTATAAGATGATATCTCATTGTAGTTTTGATTTGAATTTCCCTAATAGCTAGTGATGTTAAGCATCTTTTCATGTGCTTTTTAACCATTTATATTTCCTCTTTGGAAAAGTGTCTATTCAAATTTCTTTCCCATATTTAAAATTGGGTGTCTGTGTTTTTATTTTTCTTTATTTTTTTAAATATATTTTTTATTTATTTTTAAAAGATACTTAGATTACATAAATTGTTACATAAAAAACTATAAGGGATTCACATATGCCCCACTCCCCAGACCTCTCACTTTTCCCCACATTAACAACTTCTTTCATTAGTGTGGACATTTTTTGCAATTGATGAACACATTTTGGAATATTGCCACTAACCATGGATTATAGTTTATGTTGTACTTTACACTCGCTCCAACTCAATTCTGTAGGCTATGGCAAGATATATAATGGCCTGTATCTGTCACCACAGGTCATCCTGTCTTTTTTTAAATTTTTGAGATGTAGTATTTCTTTATATATGCTGGCTATTAGGTCATTATTGGATAAATGTTACCAAATATTTTCTTCATTGAGTAGGCTGCCTTTTCACTTTCTTGACAAAATCCTTTGAAGCTCAAAAGTTTTTAATTTTGAAGAGGTCCCATTTATCTATTTTTTCTTTTATTGCTCATGCTTTAGGTGTAAAGTTTGAGAAACCATTTGCTACTACAAGATGCCATAGATGCTTCCCTCTATTATCTTCTTGAAGCTTTATGGTCTTGGCTCTTATATTTAAATATTTGATCCATCTTGCATTAATATTTGTATAAGTACAATATGGTCATCCTCTCTCATTATTTTGGGTATGGATAGCCCGTTCTCTAAGCACCTTTTGTTGCAGAGGCCACTCTGTCACAGTTGAGTGGTCTTGGTGGTCTTGTCAAATATCAGTTGACTGTATAAGTGAAGGATTATATCAGAACCCTCAATTCTGTTACATTGCTCAGTATGTCTATCTTTGTGCCAATACCATGCAGTTTTGACCACTGTAGGTTTGTAGTATACTTTAAAGTTAGGTAGCATGATTTCTCCAGATTTGTTTATATTTTTCAATATGATTTTCGCTTTTCTGGGCTCCTCACCCTCCCAAAAAATGTCATAATTAGCCTTTCCAGTTCAATAAAACATGCTAATTTTTAATTTTTAAGTCTATAAATCAATATGGGTAGTCTAGACATCTTAATGATGTTTAGTCGTCCAATCCATGAACATGGAATTTTCTTCAATTTTTAGGTCTTCTTTGATTTCTTTTAACACTGTTGTGTAATTATCTGCATGCAAGTCCTTTACATATTTTTTATTATGATATGCTTTGTTCATTTCGATTCATTTCCAAAGATTTACAAACAACCTTTTAACAAATTCTGTACAGATTAACACTTAGCTTTCCTTTCTCTATGCTTTGTCTCTAACTCTATCCCTTCATCATTTGATGGGTACCTAGGATGTTTCCAATGTTTGGCAATCATGAATAGTGCCACTGTGAACATCAGTGTGAAGATGTCTGTCTGTGTCACTGCTCTAAGTTCTTCTGGGTATATAGCTAGTAATGGTATTGCCAGGTCCCATGGCAAGTCTACATTCAACTTCCTTAGGAACTGCCAAACAGTTCACCACAGTGGCTGTACCATTCTACATTCCCACAAACAGTGAATAGGTGTTCCTATCTCTCCACATCCTCTCCAACATTTACAGTTTTCCAACTTTTTTATAGTGGCCAATCTAATAGGTATGAAATGATAGCTCATTGTAGTTTTGATTTGCATTTCCCTAATCACTAGTAATGTTGAACATTTTTTCACTTGTTTCTTCATCATTTGTATTTTTTCTTTGGACAATTGTATTTACAAGTGTTTTGCCCATTTTTTTTAATTGGATGGTTTGCCTTTTTATTGTTGAATTGTATGATGTCTTTATATATCATGGATATTAAACCCTTTTCTGATATGTAATTGCCAAATGTTTTCTCCCATTGAGTCCAGTGCCTTTCCACAATTTTGACAAGGTCCTTTAAGGTGCAAAAATGTTTAATTTTGAGGAGGTCCCATTTATCTATTTTTTCTTTCTTTGCTCATGCTTCAGGTATAATGTTTAGGAAACTCCATGAAAAGATCTTGAAGATGTTTTCCTACATTTTCTTCTATAAGTTTTGTGATTATCACTTTTATATTTAGGTCCTTGATTCATTTTGAGTTAATTTTTGTAAAAGGTGTGAGAAACAGGTCTTCTTTCTTTCTTTTGGATATGGATATCCAGTTCTCCCAGCACCATTTGTTGAATAGACTGTTCAGGTCCAGATGAACAGCCTTGTCAAAAATCACTTGACTGTAGATGTGAAGGTCTAATTCTTAGTTGTTGATTTGGTTCCACTGGTCAATCTATCAGTATTTCTTTATGCCAGTACCATGCTGTTTTTTTACCACAGTAGCTAAGTAATATGTTTTAAGTCCAGAAGTGAGTGTCCTCCAACTACATTCTTCTTTCTTAAGATCTCTTTGGCTATGCAGGGCCCCTTATCCTTTCAAATAAATTTGATAATTGGTTTTTCCACTTCTGCAAAACAGGCTGTTAGGATTTTTGTTGGGGTTGCATTGAATCTGTAAATCAATTTGTCTTGCATTGACATCTTAACAATATTTAGTCTTCCAACCAATGAACACAGAATACCCTTTCATTTATTTAAGTCTTTTTGATTATTTTTAGCAATGTTTTGTAGTTTTCTGAATGCAGTTCCTTTATGTCCTTGGTTAAGTTTATTCCTAAATATTTGATGGTTTTAATTGCTATTATAAATGGAATTGTTTTTTTCTGATTTCCTCCTCACATTGCACATCAGTATTTTATAGAAATGCTATTGATTTTTGCGTATTAATCTTGTCCCACCACTTTGCTGAACTCATCTATTTTTTCTAATAGCTTTGTTGTGGATTTTTCAGGAGATTCTAGATATAAGATCATATCATCAGCAAATAGTGAAAGGTTTACATCTTCCATTCCTATTTTGGTGCCCTTTATTTCTTTATCTAGACTAATTGCTCTAGCTAGAACCTCTAGCACAATATTGAATAACTGGTGATTTGGGGCATGTTTTTCTTGCTCCTGATCTCAGCAGGAAAGCTTTCAGGCTTTCACAATTGAGTACAATGCTAGTTGTAGATTTTTCATATGTGAATTTTACCAAATTGATAAAGCTTCCTCCTATTCCTCTCTTTTGGAATGTTTTTATCAAGAAAGGGTTTGTATTTTGTCAAAAACATTTTCTATATCAATTGAGAGAATCATGTGATTTTTCTTCTTCAATTTATCAATATGGTTTATTACACTAATTTATTTTCTTCTGTTGAACCACCCTTGCATTCCCGGGATAAAATCCAATTGGTCATGGTGAATAATTCTTTTAATGTGCTATTGGATAAGCTTGTAATTATTTTGTTGAGGGTTTTTACATCTACATTCATTAGATTTATTGGTCTTAATTTTCTTTCTTTTGAGTATCTTTATCTGTTTTTTATATTAGGGTGATGTTGACTTCATAGAATGAGTTTGGTAGCATACTTTCCTGGTCAATTTTCTGGAAGAGTTTGAGCAAGATTGGTATTAGTTCATCTTTGAATTATTGGTAAAATTCACCTGTGAAGCCAACTGGTCCACGGCATTAACCTTTGGGAGATTTTTTAAAATATATTTTTAATTGAAGTATATCATTCATATATGACATGCATAAATAATAAGTGTATAGTAAAGATTGTGAACTTACAAAATAAACATACATAATATCATACAGGGGTCTCATTCATTACCCCTCCACCAACACTTTGTATTGTTGTGAAACATTTGTTATAAACCATGCAAGAGAATCATCAAAATATTACTACTAACTATAGTTCCTATCTTACATTTGATGTATTTTTCCCCCAACCCACCTTAATTTTTAAATTATAATTTATTACAAAGGTGGTGAACTGGCAAAACAATCTTACACACGTGTAGAATTCCCATACAACATCTCTTCACCAACACACTTCACCATGCTGGAACATTTGTTACAGATTATGAGATAATATCATCAGACTATTACCACCAACCATGGTTCATAGCATACATTTGGCACACTTTTTCCATACACCTCTTTGGGAGGATTTTGATGACTGCTTCAATCTCCTCACTTGTGATTGGTTTGTTGAGGTCTTCTATTTCTTCTAGTGTCAGGGTAGGTGTTTTGTATGTTTCTAGGAATTTAACCATCTCCTCTACATTGTCTAGTTTTTTGGCATACAGTTTTTCATGGTATGCTCTTATGATCTCTCTCATTTCTGTTGGGCCATTGGTAATGTCCTCCCTCTCATTTCTGATTTTATTTATTTGTATCTTCTCTTTTTTCTTTGTCAGTCTAGCTAGGTTTTTGCTGATCTTCTCAAAGAACCAACTTTTGGTTTTGATGATTCTCTCTATAGTTTCATTTTGTTCTTGATTTCATTTATTTCTGCTCTGATCTTTACTATTTCTTTTCTTTGGCTTAGTTTGGGATTAGTTTGCTCTTCTTTTTAAAGTTCCTCCAGGTGTGCAGTTAGGTCTTCAATTTCAGTTCTTTCTTCTTTTTCAATGTAAGTATTGATGGCTATAAATTTCCCTCTCAGTACTGATTTTGTGGAGTCCCATATCTTTTGATATATTGTGTTCTTATTTTCATTCATTTCAGGATGCATACTGAATTCTCTTGTATTTTTTTCTTTGGCCCACTGATTATTTAAGAGTGTGCTATTTAATCTCCATGTATTTATGAAATTTTCCTTTTTTCCATACATTATTTCCTTTTTATATATTTTTTCCATCAATTATTGATTTCCAGCTTCATTCCTTTATGATCAGAGAAAGTGTTTTGTATAATTTCAGTCTTTTAAAAATTTTTGAGACCTCTCTTTTGACCCAACATATGGTCTATCCTGGAGAAGGATTGTTGAGCACTAGAAAAGAATGTATTTCCTGCTGTTCTGGGGTATAATGCTCTATAAATGTCTATTAGATCTAGTTCATTTATCATATTATTTAAGCTCTCTGTTTATTTATCCTCTGTGCAGATATTCTATCCAATGCTGACAGTGGTGTATTGATGTTTTCAACTATTACTGTAGACATGTATATTCCACTCTTCAATTTTGCCAGTGTGTGCAAATATTTATTTATGTGCCGCTTTGTTTCCGGGCCTGAGGGTGATCAGCCCTGCTGCAGCCCGGGGAGCGACACGAGCTAGTTGTGGGCCGTCCGGGGTGCACTCCGGAACGGCGGGGGGGTGAAGAAGTTGTCAGGAGAGCGCAGGCCCGGCTCCCTGGTCTTCACGGGGGTTAAGGAGAAGTTGTCACAGGGTCGCCGTTTGGTGCCCTGTGGTCTCCCTGACAGTACTAAATGAAGAGACACCACTCACTTGCTTGCTGGAAGGTAAGACCTTTATTCAGGGAGAGCTGCACAGTTTTATAGGCAGAGTTGGGCAGGCGTGAGCGTGTTGTCTTCTGATAGGGCGAAGCTGTTGCTGGGCGTGGAGGGAAGATTCGGGAGGGAGGGGGGAGGCTAGAGGAGAAGGCCAACATGTCCAAATAAGGTTATGGCTGTTGAGGGAATGCTGTGATAGGCTGAGAGAAATGGGGAAGTTGGGTCCGGGAAGAAGGTGGGGCGTAGTGCCCCGCAAACGCCTGGTAAACATTACCTCATTTATGTACTTAAATACATTTTATTCTTATTTCTTCCTGGTGATTTGCCCCTTTTATTAATATATAATGCCCTTCTTCATCCCTTATAACAGGTTGCATTTAAAATCTATTTTATCCAATTTTAGTATTGAATCCAGATCTTTTTTTATTACTATTTGCATGGTATAACTTTTTCCAACTTTTCACTTTCAACCATGTTGTGCCCTTATCTCTGAGGTGACTCTCTTGTAGACAGTATATAGATGGTCTGGGGAGTTCAATCCATTAACATTCAATGTTATTACTGTCATTACTGTAAAGGCTTTAGTTACTTCAACCATATTGCCTATTGGCTTTCTGTTGTCATTTCATACTATTGTCTGTCTTCTTACCGTTGAGGTTGCTGTTCCTAATAATCTTCATTTCTAAACTCTTCTCCGAATCTCTCATCCTTGTTTCTTCCCTTCAGGATGCAGCATTCCCTTTAATATCTCTTTTAATTCTGGTCTTTGGTAACATATTCTATCAGTTTTTATTTCTGTGTGAAGACTTTGTGTTCACCCTGATGTTTGAAGGAGAGTTTTTCCAGGTACAGAATTCTTGGCTGCCAGTTTTTTCAGTAACATAAATACACCATACCACTTTCTTCTCATATCCATGATTTCTGATGAGAGGTTGACACTTAATCTTATCAAATTTCCCTTATATTTGATTCTTTGCTTTTCTCTTGCTGCTTTCAGAATCCTCTTTTTACCTCTAATATTTGTCATTCTGAGTAGTGGGTGTCTCATGGTAGGTCTATTCAGATCTATTCTGTCCTTCTTGGATATTGATATTTATATTTTTCATAAGGGCAGGGAAATTTTTATTCATGATTTCCTCAGATATACTTTCTGCCCCTTTTTCATTCTCTTCTCCTTCTGGGATACAGATAACGTGAATGTTTGTGCAATTTGCTTTGTCATTCAATTCCCTGATACTCTGTTCCATGTTTTCCGTTCTCTTCTCTTCTATTCATTTCCCTGACACTCTGTTGCATGTTTTCTATTCTCTTTTCTGTTTTCGAAATCACTAATTCTGTCTTCGAGCAATTCAAATCTGCTCTTAAGTGCATTTAATGTATTTTTAATCTCATCTACCATGTCTTTCATTCTCATAAAGTCTGTTATTTTCTTTGCAGACTTTCAAATCATTCTTTATGTTCACCCAGTGTCTTATTAATATCTCTTTCTTTCTTTAGTCAAATTTTCTTTATATTCTTTGCAGTGATTTGGGAAAGTTGTGTGATAATCACTGATTAATTCTCTTAAGTCCTGTATCTCTTCAGGATAATCAGTTAATTCTTTTGGTTGGATCATCTCTTCCTGATTCCTATTATGGCTTGTAATTGTTAGCTGATGTCTAGGCATCTGGATTGGTGAATTTACTCTGATGGTCAATTTATCTCTCTTACTTATTGTTCTTTTTCCCCACAGATCTTCTTTGATATTTGGTTCAACTTATTCTAAGTCTTTAAAATTGCCTGGTTTAAGTTATCAAAATTGGGCCAGGGTCTCACTAATGGGGTGGAGATATTTTCCCAGGGGTAGGAAACAGAGAGTACCATAAACAGATTTTGTTCATACAATTTCCAAAACAGCCAACAGATGGTGTGCATCAGCACCCCTTTCTATGGATGCTTTTCAGTCTGGGCTTTCTGTGTTCTGGTGTTGAATATCCAGAGCAGAGCTTCAAAGCAGGCTCCTCTGGACAAATTCACTGAAGAAAATCACTGGAATCCCCCTCTCTTTTCCCTTGAAACAGCTGTCAAGCAAGAAGATGTCTGTTCTACTCTCAATCAGATGCAGTTATCCAGGGGTTTTACCCCAGCTTAATATCTTGGGGGTAAGGGATGAAAGCCCTTCCTCGCTGCCAACGGGCATGGTAACTCACAGTTTGTCATTTTGGCTTTCATCTCTCTGTCCCTCACCCTCCTGGAGCTGCATACACTGTCCTTGTCTGCTGACTCCCAAAGAAAGTACCTTGGTTAGTTTTTGGCTCTTTCTCCTGTGCTTTTGTGAGAGCACTGAGCTCTGCCTGTTAGTCTGTCACCATCTTCCTCAGCCCTCCCCATTTTCATTTTTAGTTAACTTTATTCCTGGATATTTGATTTTTTTTTTTTATTATTGTAAATGGCATTTTTTTTTCTTGATTTCCTCCTCAGATTGCTTGTTATTGGTGTACAGAGATGCTACTGATTTCTGCTTGTTGGCCTTATATCCATCAACTTTACTGAACTCATTTATCAGCTCTAAGATCTTCCTTGTAGATTTTTTAGGGCTTTCTATGTATAGGACCATGTCATCTGCAAATAGTGAAAATTTTACTTCTTCCTTTCCAATTTGGATGCCCTTTATTTCCTTTTCTTGCCTAATTTCTCAAGCAAGTACTTCTAACACAATGTTAAATAAAAGTGGTGACTGTGGACATCCATGTCCTGTTCCAGATCTTAGAGAGAAAACCTTTAGTATTTCATCATAGAATACAATGTTAGCTGTTGGATTTTCATATATACACTTTATCATGTTGAGGAAATTTCCTTCTCTTCTTATCTTTTAAATGTTTTTATCAAGAAAGGATGTGGTATTTTGTCAAATGCTTTTTCTGTATCAATAGAGATGATCATGTGATTTTTTTTCTTTCTATCTCTTAATGTGGTATGTTACATTGATTTTCTTATGTTGAACCATCCTTGCATACCAGGGATGAAATCCATTGATCATGGTGTATAATTCATTTGATGTGTTGTTGAATACAATTAGCAAGTGTTTTCTTGAGGATTTTAGCTTCCAGATTCATTGGAGAGATTAGTCTCTAGTTTTCTCTTCTTGTAGCATCTTTATGTGTCACTGGTATTAGAGTAACTTTGGTGTCATAGAATTATTAAGGCATTGATCCCTCCAATTATATTTTTAGGAAGAGATTTAAGCAGGGTTGGTATTAGTTCTTTCCAGAATGATTGGTAGAATTCACCTGTGAAGCAATCTGGTCTTGGGGTTTTTTTAATTGGGAGGTTTTTGATGCCTACTTTAATCTCGTTACTTGTGATTGGTCTGTTGAATTAACCAATTTCTTCTTTTGTCAATGTAGGCTCCTTGCATGTTTCTAGAAATTTGTCCATTTCATCTAAGTTATCCATCTTGTTGTCATACAGTTTCTCAAAGTATCCTCTTATGATATGATATTCTTCATTTCTGTAGGATCAGTGGTGATATCCCCTCTTTAGTTTTCTATTTTATGTATTTTGCATCTTCTCTCTTTTTTTCTTTGTTAGTCTAGCTAAGAGTTTTCCAATTTTATTAACTTTCTCAAAGAATCAGCTTTTGATTTCATTAATTTTTTTCTTGTGTTTATGTTTAATTATCAATTTCATTTATTTCTCCTCTAATCTTTATTTCCTTATTTCTATTTGCTTTAGGATTAGTTTGTTGTTCTTTTATTAGTTCCTCCTTGTTTGCAGTTAGGTTTTCAATTTTAACTATTTCTTCTTTTTTAATATAAGCATTTATGTCTATAAATTTCCCTCTCAGCACTGCTTTTGCTGCACACCATATGCTTTGATATGTTTTGTTCTCATTTTCATTCTTTTCAAGGTAGTTACTTATTTCTGGTTTCTTATTGTGGTCAGGGAAATTACTTTGATAATTTCAATTTTTCTGAATTTGTTGGTACTTGTTCTATGACCTAGCATATGGTCATCCTGGGGAATGATCCATGTGCGCATGAGATGAATGTATATCCTGCTTTATTTCTGTGTAGTGTTCTGTACATGTCTATTAATTGAGGTCCTCTAATGTATTAATCAAGGTCTCTGTTACTTTATTGTTCCTCTGTTGAGATGTTCTGTCTAATGATGATAACGGTATATTAAAGTCCCCCATTATATTAGTAAAGTCATCTATTTCTCCCCTTAGTTTCTTCAATGTTTGCTTCATGTATTTTGGGACATCCTAGTAAGTTACAAAAATGTTTATGATTGTTTTTCTTCTGGATATATTACCCCTTTTATTAATGTGTCGTGCCCTTCCTTGTCTCTTACAATATTTTGCATTTAAAGTCTATTTTGTTTGATATTAGTATAGCTGCTCCCACCCTTTTTTGTTTATTGTTTGCATGTAAA
>JAKSZT010000076.1:1149071-1174877 GCA_026826555.1 Tolypeutes matacus | reverse complement strand
TGTGATAATGAATGTCAATACTGCACAGATTATAACCATTTGTTCTATGAACCATGTATCTGAACATGAGATCTTAAAAAGTGGAGCTGCATCACAACCAAAATGATCAATGGCATTGGAGTCACAGAATTCCAGCTGGAGGCACATACCAAGGGGTGTGATGATGATCAAGAACCCAGAGATCCAACAGCAGACGACAAAGATGGTACAGATTCTGTTGTTCATGATGGTCATGTAATGAAGGGGTTTGCAGATGGCCACATAGCGGTCATAAGACATGGCAGCCAGGAGAAAAAACTCTGTGGCCCCAAAGAGTCCAGTAAAAAATATTTGACAAGCACAGGCATTATAAGTAATGGTATTGTCCCCAGTTAATAAGCTGTACAAGTATCTGGGAATATAGACCGTTGTGAAGGAGATTTCTAAGAAAGAGAAGTTTCGAAGAAAAACATACATTGGTGTTTTAAGATAAGAATCCGTGAAGGTGAGAATGATAATGGTTAGGTTTCCAGTTACACTCAGCATGTAGGTCAGAAATAAAAAGACAAAAACCAGGACTTGCAGCTGTGGCTCAACTGTAAGTCCCAGCAAGATGAATGTAGTTATTGCTGTTTGATTTCTCATTATTACCTTTGGTTTTATATACAATCTGCATGCTACAATCATGGAGAAAGGATCCGAAGTCTCTCAGTGATCAAATGTAACATAATACACCTGTAAAACAGATACCAAATTATTCCCTCTTGCTTTTTATTATGCATTCTAGTGACCTTTATAAATCTTAGTTACAAAGATCTCCCCTAAAAAGTGCTTTGAGCTCCATGTTCCTCTTCTGCCTGTAGGAATCCTAATCATTTCTTTCTAAATGTGAGTTCTCCATTCCACACTAATCCCCTGAATTAGTTAGCCAAAGGGGTGCTGATGCAAAATACCAAAAATCTGTTGGCTCTTATAAAGGGTATTTTTATTTGGGATAGAAGCTCACAGTTACCAGGCCATAAAGCACAAAGTCTATTGCCACGTGTTGGAGTAAAATGGCTGCCAAGGTCTGTGAGGGTTCAGTCTTCCTGGGTTCCTCTGTTTCTGGGTCTTGCCCCTCTCTGGGCTCAGCTGCTCTGCTTTCTCCACAAGGCTAGCTATTGCCTATCAGGTGAATGGCTCATTTCTCTTCCCAAGGCCCTTTCTCTTTCCTCACGACCAAGCTCCTCTGTGTGCTTACTTCCCAGGACTCCAGCTCAAAAACTCCAAACTGCCTTCTCTGCAGTGCAGTTTCTCTGTGAGTCCCTGCCCACCTAGGGGGCAGGGATGCAACATCCTACTGATATGGCCCAATCAAAGTCTTAATCATTATTTAATCAAGTAAAAGTAAAACTTCTGAATTCAATATCCTCTAATATGCCCAGAGGAAAAGATGAGTTTATAAACA
Source organism: Tolypeutes matacus (assembly GCA_026826555.1). NCBI lineage: Eukaryota > Metazoa > Chordata > Mammalia > Cingulata > Chlamyphoridae > Tolypeutes > Tolypeutes matacus. The sequence goes on along the minus strand of JAKSZT010000076.1, from coordinate 1,173,451 downwards.
TAATCCAATGTTACTTTTTGGAATTCATCAATAATATCAAACTGCTACACACCCCTTTAAAATATATATTAATTTACATTTGTTTTAATCAATAACTGGAATCATTCCATTTCATCTTATACCTTATCACCAAATCTTTTTCCCACTAGTGTTGAATACACACACACACACACACATACACAAACACAGTATTTTGATGAACGACCAGTTTCTACAAGGCATCAACTACATTGTTAGTTAGGCACAAGACATCAACTACATTTCTTATTTCATTCACCTTAGCTTACGTTAGAAGCCACCTAACCAGTATGTTTTCTAGTTCATTACATTTAGATTGAAATTTTAAAATATTAAGTCCATTATCCCAATCATTATACTTTACTCCCTCTAATTTCCACACTATCTATAGTTATTGTCTCCTCACATTTACCTATTATGTGCCCAGCCTATGTAAATCTGGCTTCTTTATCCACTAATAAATTGAAAATATCCTTGCCCAAGTAATAAAAATCAGGTTTAATGCCAAAGTTAATGAAGACTATATGTATATTTCTGATCTTTCTTGATTCTTTTGTTGCATTTATCAATATTGAACTAATTTTTGAAACTGTATATATTTTATTGATTTTCTTTTCCTCCTCATTTCTATTAGAATTCTTCATGGATTCCTTTTATTTGCAGAGCATAAATATTGGTACTACTCAGTATTCTTCTGTATATTATCTTCCCACTCTATACTCTCTCCCATACTTGAGCTTCCTGGTACCAATGACCAAAATATAGTACTGTCTACACCATTAGATTTCCTCTGAATTCCAGTCCCATGTATCCATGTAAAAACAGGTATTTTTATTTGTATAGTCAACAAGAACTTCAAATATAATATGATAATTGAATATGTCATCTCTGCCTCCTCCACTATGAACTGTCTTCTTCAGACCTTGCTTCCACTCCCTGCTCACAGAAATGTGGAAACTTATTTCTCCATTTGTTTTACACATTTCAGTAAATGACGTCATTGAGTACTCTCGATTTTTAGAACCCTTTTCTTTTTCAACTTTGATTTTTAGTTGGTTGCAGTTACCTATTGATTTTATTTCAGTCCTATTTTGTGAATCATTCCATCTTTTTCATCCCAAACCAGACAATAAATCTTTCACATGGATTAAAACATGCATATCTTGTCATGACACATTTCAATCAATTTTCCACAGTGCATCTAGAATAGGTTCTGATATACCTCCCCAAATCTCCAGGACTTGATCAGGTATGTCTTCTCTGTGCTCCCATATTGCCATATCACATCACTGGACTTACTGCTTACTTATGCCTCTGTGTCCCCAGCATTGAGATCATAGAGTTTAGGCATTTTTCTTTTGCTTACTATAGAATACCAAGAGGAAAATCAACTTCACCAAATTCTCTTAACCAGTTTAAGGAATCTTGAGGGTAAAAGGTAGGGTTCATTTAAGAATAACAAGAATTTAAAGTGGCTGTATACTATGAAACACTATGTTATGAATTATAATATAATTTATGTTATATTTATTTAAACATAATTTTCTTAAAACTTTGTAAAGTAAAATAGCACAAAACCAGCTGAGATCAGTATTTATCAATTATGAGGAAAGGATAGAGACAGAAATCCTTGGGGATAATACCAGAATCTGATTATTATATTTCTCAAAACAGGATGTGTATTCAATGCCAGATTCAAATACATTTTTCTGAACCACAGTCAGATCCTAGTCTCTCTAAACAATATGTAGTCCCTTGAATTCATCTGTTGTTATATTCTTTATAAATCTCAAATAAACATCTTACGTTATTTTTGTTAGAAGAAAAAAATCAAATTATTTTCTTTCATAGCCTTTCTTACAATATGACCATCTGTCTTAATTTGTTTCAATTGTCATGTCAGATATTGCTACTTAATATTTCCATGGGCTATCCAAATTTGCTATACATCTCATAGATTTTAGAAGAGATTAAACATAATTACTTGCATATTATATACATTCCAGAGAAAACAAACTAAGTTTCATGAGGAACACTACAACACTTACTTTTATCACAACCATTCAGTCTTGAGTTGAAGCTTTCACCACAAAATCATTAGAGGGACTCACAATTTAAAAATGATGTGCTAATAGTGACATGGATGTGGTTTATATCCATGCTTTCTCCTGAACCGCACTTGCACTCACAGGTTGTTGTGGAAATAAAGGAACAGCGAACTCTCTTGATTTCCATGTCCCTCACTAAGTCAGATATCATTTTTCATCATAGAATGTGTCCAACTTTAAAGGAAGGACATTAGATGTTGAATAGCTAAATAAAGGAAAGACTAGTTGAACAAGTATGGGAAAGCCAGAAAATCTCTGTAGTTCCTGAAGAATTTATGTTCTGACTCAACAATCTTCAGGAGACAGGTTTTATTTTTATCACAAGTTTCATATTAAGAATACTGAAGGGATTTTTATCAATTTAATTTGCAACAGGTGATCTGGGATCAACTAAGTAAACAAATTGAACTGTCATTTGTGACCCTGGTTCAACAGTATTGCTTTATTTAACATATAATTAACCATGAAGATTAAACAAATAGCAATGGGGCCAGTGTCCTTGGAGATCAGAAGCTACAGTAATAGCTTCCACTAAAGAAAACACAGTATCGTTAGTCTTCTAAATTTTTTGCCAAAATATGTTGCTTTCTTTTAATTTCATGTAATAGATAACTGGATAACACAGTGTTTCAAATGCCTTATTGGTCATTCATCTTTCATTTATGAATTGGACTGGATGTGAGCTTTACCCATTTTTAAAAATGGGAGTTTTGGCTATTTTTCATTTTTAAAACTTACTGTATAAAATATTAGGTTACTTTTTTAGTAACATGTTTTTAATAATTATGATATTTTATATGTTTTATTAATATTTATTTTAGTATGTCTAAATTTGTATGTGTAGATATATAACCATAATTTACTTTATGTTTTCTAAATTTGCTTTCATTATTAGAAAGGCTTTACATAAACGCTATCTTATATGAGCAATTGCTTGTTTTTCCTTCTAGAAACTTTTGGTTTTAATATATTTTCAGTTATAGTTTGGCCATTTGGATTATGTTTTGTTAAAAGATACAAAAGTCTAATTTTGCCTCTAAATAGTTAGTTGTTCCAACACCATTTATTAAAGACATCACCCTATTCCTCATGACATTAAATGGGATTAGTACCTTCTTGGACTTTTTCTTAATTTCCCTTTATCTTTTTGCCTTTCACATTTATTGTACCGTATTATTTTTTGGTATTTACAATACTGTTTCTTGCCAATGTTTAAAGAGATACTTTATCTTATTTTGTTCCAAGTTTTGCAGAGTTTGGCAGGCATTCATTATGGTAAGGATTTTTCTGTTTGTTTTATTGTTAATAGAGGAGGTTAATTTTATTTTTAATTGTATTTTGTCATTTTAAATGGTTATCAAATAGAGGAGTAGAATAAATTATGCCTATAAATCCTCATCTATAACAAGAAGCTGTCCATTTTTTCCTATCTTTTTTTGGATTGGTGATGGCTTCTTACCAGTGCTTTACTCCTAGAAATAGTAAAATATCCCTTCTAGAAATACCTGTCATATGAAGGAATTTGGGTGGAACAAGAATCAGTTTTTTCTAGATTGCCATTTCAGTTAAAATTTTCCTTTATTTGTGGGTTAAATTTCATCAGATGTCATCTTTTAAAATTTATTCAAGTCTATATGGTAAAGAAGAGCAGTCTAAAATTAGGAAGTCTAAACGCTTTTAATGATCATACAAAGAGCAGTATGGAGGCCATAAAGAGGGGAAGGATACCAGAGTAGACCTTGCTTAAGAGAGGAAGAAGTTTGGATATGAAGAAGAGAAGAGTTTGGACAAAGGCTGATAAAAGATATAATAATATTAGGAATTTCCTTCTTTCTAATTCAAGGGAGTCATAGGGTTATATGTCATAACAAGTAAAGGATCTTGACGACAGTCTTGATAAATAAACTATTTTTTGAAAGCAAGGTTTGTTGAGGTGAAAAAAGTTGCCCTGACAGGAAAGCTGTTGGTTCAGATGAGCAAATTGTTTTTCCGGATAAGATAATTTTCAGGGAATTCCTGGAAAAAAGAGTGTGATTAATGATTTGCATATAGCCTTATCTTTCTTGGCAAGAATTTTCTGAAACAAATAGTTGAGCTTTATGCATGCAGGTCTCAATTTTTAATTCATGAAGTCTTCAGAATCATTCACAAAAGAGAAAAGAAATACAAAGATTTGGAAAACCAAAAGAAAATATAAGAATATTAAGATTCAGTTCAGGTGGTACAACACACAAATAATTAAGATTGAATAAGTGGTAATGGCAAAAAATAGAAGAGAACACTAAAGCAAATGTGTTTTAAGATTGTGAAGTTTTGCTGAGTAACCAAAACTATGGATAATAGAACAAAACACCATACAAAACGAAACAAAATCTTTGTTAAATTTCACTATAATTGAGACAAATAGAAAATGTTATAAGTTTCCAGACAAAAGAGAACCTGGACACATACAGTCAGGGGTCAGAATGCTTTCAATATTCTCGACAGCAACACCAGAAACATAATACAATTTAGCAATGCCTTTAATATCATGAAGGAATCCATGTAAACTCTAAAAATTAAAGAATTACCTCCCAAACAAATTTTCATGGAAAGCACTGAAATATATGCTTCATCAAAATAAAACATTCAGAGGGGGAAAAAAGGAACCTACTGATACTAGAAATAGGAGACTCAACCCGGGAAAAGAGGCAGGAAGAACTGCTAGGATGATGGTGAGTGGGATGCCCAGGCATAAGGAATAACGATTGCAATTTGGATCAAAATAGTTTAGTTTTTACCAGGAACAGTATATCCATCTTTCCCTCTAAAATAAACAGAAAGGATTTATGAATATCAGTAAAATCATAACTCTTAAATTGACTCACATGATGCTGGCCTGTGCTAAAATGGAATGATATTGAATAAGTCTGTAATGAGATGAATGGACACTGAACTTCAGTGATTTTAACCCAAATCTTGGTAATAGCTTATTTATTTTTGTTGCCTGCAATGAAAAAAAACATATTCCCACAAAATAAGGACTCTCTTTTATATGTTTACATCGTTACTTATAAACAGAACATTTCTGGAAGAACACACAGAAGGGTAATGATACCGATCTGACTCTTGGATGGCTGGCCTAGCCAGAGGAAAATGGTGAAATGCTGAGAAAAAGACTTATTTTATACTGTCTACTGTTTTGCTTATTTATTTTTTTTAATTTTTGGTTTTATAATACTTGCCTATAATCCATTTTCAAAAGAGGATGAAATAAAAATCCTTTCATCCTTTTATATGAAATTGAATACAACCTTTAAATTCTCCCCAGCAATATATATCAAATTACATATTTTAAATAACTTAATTCCAGTGTAAAATTTCGTGCTAGAGGAAACATGAATATGAGGATCAGAGAAGGGTGTCTCTATTCAAGAAAATTATCCTGAAAGAGATAATTTCCAGTCTGGTCTTGAAGGACATTTTGAAAGAATAATTATTTACTGAGGTAAAAAGATGCCTCAAATTTCAAATACTTATGTGTGTGACTATTTCATCTACATGTTTATTACGTGTAGGTGGAACTGGAGGAAATGGACAATGCTTATCTGAGACCAATTAGGGATGATCAGATATTAATCATCAAGGACAAAAGCTCTGCCAATCTGGAAAAAAAATTGACATTTTGTCTGGCAAGCATTATTTAAGGTTAAAAAATTAGGATAAAAGAGAATTTAATCATTGGCAAGAGAATGATTGAAAAAGTGGACCACATATTCTCCATTATATAAGAAAAGGAGTAAATGTAGGTGTGAGTTGATTGAAGTAGAAATGAGATGTTTCAATCTTCTGGAACTTCTATTTAAGTCAAAGAAAAGATATAGGGAAGCAATTGTGTAAGACTTCTAATCCACTCTCAACTTAGGGGACATGGGGACTATTCCAACTGCAGTCCACATTGTTATGTTAAGTATGAACATGGGATAAAAATTTTGTGATAGAACACAAAATTACATGACCAGTTAATTATAATGTGATTATAATGAATTATATGAACAATGTATATTATACTGATTTTAAAAATTACATGAACAATGTAAATTATAACTAAAAGCAAGGCATATATCTGTTATTTTGTATAAATATAAACAGAATATTAGTTAAGCTTCACCTGTTTCAGTTGGAAAGAAGTGCTAGAACCAAAGAAAGTGAGGCTCAGAGCCAGAGTTAGATGAATCTAAATTTTATGTCATTTCATGAGTAAAATATTGGAAGGGTAATTTATAGTTTACTGTAATCCTTCATAATATTATTTTCTTTCATTTACTCTTACTCTGACAATATTTTCACCTCCCACAGCTTCATTCTTGACTTTTTCTTTCCTTCAACTCCTACGTTCCATTAAACTTTTTGGTATTTCAAATTTGGTATCATTATCTTGGAGCTGACAATTTATTCTATAGGGTAACAAAGAGAGAAAAGCATAATAGAAAATGTATGATTCTCTTTATCAGATGTTCATAAATATTGCCCTGTCACATAGTTTATGCCAAGTCTTGATTAATGTAGGTACTTAATTAAAGGATGAATTAAGCATCATATTCAGGATGCCTAGTTAAATTCTAACTTTAATTATAATATTTAATTTTAATATAATAAGTCCCAAATTATTGCATAAAACGTACTTATACTAAAAGAAGTAATTCATTGTTTCTATTTGCTAAATCTGGTGAACCAAATTATATAATGATTGTGCCTAAGGGGAATAGCCGTGTGTCTTTTCTGGAAGTGTAATAGAGAGGACTGAGCATGATGTTTGGAAGAGAAGAAGTTGATCTCTAGTTCACCATTTCACCATTTACTAGATAGGTGAAATGGGGCCAGAAAATTAATCACCCACATGATTAATCACCCTACTCCTTTAAAAATGGGTTCACCACACATAATATCTAGATTTTCTGTAAGACTGACCAGTAATGAATTTATTATGCTCTATATACTGTAACTGTTAAATAATACCAAGTGATCATTTACTTTCTACAAAATAAAAATCATTTAACAGAGAACCAACAAGATGGCGGCAGAGTAAAGAGCTCCCAGAATCAGCTCCTGCTATGGGGCAGTTGCTGATCACCTACAACTAACTAGAGCACTTATTTGGGGACTGCAGGAGACCAGAAGTGCACTCTGCAACATCCTTGAAAGAATGGAAGGAGGATACTGCTCATCTTTAGAAAAGATTCATAAGTAGAGCATTCCATGCCACGGAGCCCAGTGCCCATTCTCCACTGGAGGCACAAGCTGCCTCAGGAGCTGTTCCATAGCTGGAATTGAAAGTTCCACTTCCCAGAACAAGGGAGGAAGAGATGGTTGGGTAAAAACTTCAGCTACTGATTAGTAAATTCAGTGGGCTAAAGTATAATCCTAAGAAAAGCTAAAGTTTGAACTTGTCCAAGTAAGAAAGAGGTGGTGGCCACCATATTAACTCCACGCCTGATATGAGGGGAAATAGGGCTGACAAAATCACAACGCTGGCAGGGATGGGCTTTTTTTCCATCTATATCAGATTGCCACTCTAGCGTAAGCCCCAGACCCACCTTGGGCAGGGAGGGAGCTGAGGATTGCTACACCAGCCTCTCCGGGAAATTACAGGCCACACCATGGAGGCAGGTAACCATCCTAATTTAGCAGCACAAGCCACCCCAGGAGATAATCTGTGGCAAGAACGGGAAGCTCCATTTCCCAAACACAGGGGAGGAAGAGACGGTTGGCCACCAATTTCGGCTACTGATTAGTCAAAATGGCTGGCTAAAGTATAACCCTAAGAACAGCTAAAGTTTGAGCCTTTCCAAGTGAGAAGGAGGCCTGTAGCCACCATTTTGACTCCACCCCCAGCATGGGGGGAAGCCGGGCTGACTGAAAATCACAGTGACGGTAGAGACCGTTTTCTTTCACCCAGATTGGCCTCCAGCCCTAGCCTAGGCTTCAACCCCACCTCTAGCAGGGAGGAAGCTGGCAGGCCCTGCACCAGCCTATCCAGTTAAATGCAGGTGGCACAGACTGAATAATTGGAAATCTACCGGAACAACTGTGGTCACCTTGGACCTGCACTGCATAGATTGCTGCCCACACCTGCAGCTCCATCCCTGCCCCAGGCAGGAAGAAAGAGATGTGAAGCTTCCTCAGTTTCTCTGGGCAACTACAGTCTAGGCCTGCATGTCTTGGATTATTCCACACAGATGTGGTTCTGTCCCTACCCCTGGCAAAGGAGAAAGTTGGGAGAAGCTTCATTGGTCCTTGGAGCAATGAGGGCAGCTTGAGCCTACACAGCTTATACACCAACTACCTCCTTAGCTCCTATTATACAACCAGCAAGGGAGAAAGGGCAGGAAGCCCTAAACTAAAGAGAAAAACTGCACCCAGAATAAATACTCCAGTAAGTCAGATGCCAAGACACCAACAAAAAATTACAGTCCACACCAAGAAACAGGAAGACATGGATCAGTAAAAGGAACAAGATAAGCCTGCAGATGACATAAAGGAGTTGAGACAGCTAATCATAGATATTCAAAAAAATCTTAATAAATTCAATGAGATAGTTAAAGAAACTAAGCATATTGAGAAGACATTGGATGAGCACAAAGAAGAATTTGAAAGCATACATAGAAAAATAGCATATCTTATGGGAATGAGAGGTGCAATAAAGGAAATTAAAAATACACTGGAATCATATAATAGCATATTTGAGAAGTCAGAAGAAAAGATTGGTGAGCTTGAAGAAATGGCCTCTGAAAGTGAACATGCAAAAGAACAGATGAAGAAAAGATTGGGAAAACTTGAACAAGGTCTCAGGGAAATATAGGATTGCAATAGATGTGTAAACATACATATCATGGATGTCCCAGAAGGATAAGAGAAGGGAAAATGGGCAAAAGGAATATTTGAAGAAATAATGGTAAAAAATTTCCCATCCCTAATGAAGGACATAAATATCCGTGTCCAACAAGCATGACGTACTCCCATCTGAAAAAATCTGAATAGACCAATGCCGAGACACATACTAATCAGAATGTCAAATGCCAAAGGCAAAGAAATTCTAAGAACAGCAAGAGAAAAGCAATGCCTAACATATAAGGGATACCCAATAAGATTAAGTGCCAATCTCTCATCAGAAACCATGGAGGCAAGAAGACAGTGGTATGATATATTTAAGATACTGCAAGAGAAAAACTTCCAGCCAAGAATCATATATCCAGCAAAATTGTCTTTCAAAAATAAAGGCAAGTTTAGAATATTCACAGATAAACAGGAACTGAGAGAGTTTGTAACCAAGAAATCTTCTTTGCAGGAAATACTAAAGGGTGTGCTACAGCCTGAAAAGGAAAGACATGAGAGCGAGGTTTGGAAGAGAGTCTAGAAATGAAGATTATATCAATAAAAATAACTAAAAGTGTCAAAAGAGTGGTGAAAATAAAATATGACAGATAAAACCCAAATATTCAGTAATAAACTTAACCAACGATGTAAAGCACTCGTACTCAAAAACTACAACTCATTGTTAAAAGAAAAAAAAAAGACCTAAATATTGGTAAAACATTCCATGCTTATGGAATGAAAGACAAAATATCGTTAAGATGCCAATTCTACACAAATTGATATACAGATTCAATGCAATCCCGATAAAAACTCTACCAGCATTTTAAAAATAAATGGAAAACATGATTGTCAAATTTATTTGGAAGGGTAAGGGGTCCTGAATAGTCAGAAACAACTTAAATGAAAAGCGAAGTTGGAGGACTCTCATCTCCAGATTTTAAGTTGTATTACCTAGCTACAGTGGTAAAAACAGCATGGTACTGGCATAAAGACAGACACATAGACCAATGGAACCGAATTGATGGTTAAAAAACCATCACCTCTATGGTCAAGTGATTTTTGACTAGCCTGTTAAACCACACAGCAAGGGCAGAACAGTCCATTCAACAAAAGGTGCTGAGAGAATTTGGATATCCATAGCAAAAGAAGGAAAGAGGGCCCCTGTAAAAAAATTAACTCAAAATGAATAAAAACCTAAATATAAAAGCAAGAACCATAAAGCTTTTAGAAGAAAAAGTAGGAAAATATCTTTAAGACCTGGTGGTAGGTGGTGCATTCTTAAAGGAAATAAGAGGAGGACTGAGATGGACTACTGATGTTTAATGTATGTGGAAGTTTTAATTAGCTTTACTGTAAAAGTATGGAATTGTACAGAGTTGATGGCAACACATTATAGTGAGTAACAGCTGGTTTATAAATGGGGATGTGGCTGAAAATGGTAGTCTAGGGATGTAAATGCCTATTGACAGAAATTGTTAAAATGTTAAGCATACCCTTACCATATAATCCAGTAATTACATCTCTGTGGCAGATTGAATTATATACCTTAATTTCAACTGGTTCTTAAATTTAATCCTCATTTCTATTCATGAGAACTGATTATAAATAGGGCTTCTTGAATATGTTATTTTTTGTTTAAGGTGTGGCTCAACTGAATGAGTGTTGGTCTTAATCTAGATTACTAGAGGCCTATACAGCACATGCCACAGGAATAATGCTGGAACCTGGGAGTCAGCAGGAACCTAGAATAAAAAGGAGAGGACATCACCATGTGATGGAAACTCCAAGGAACCCAGAGGATTGCCAGCAGCCAGCTCCAAAATGCTACAAAGCAAGTCTAGCTGATACCTAGATTTTTGAGCTCTCCTAGTTTTAAAAGAAAATACCCATTGTTTAAGCCAATCCATTATGTGGTAGTTGGGATAGCAGCTGAGGCAAACTTAAACAATCTATTAAGTGTTTGCCCAAGAGAAATGAGAACATGCTCACACAAAAATCTCTAAACAAATGTTTATAGCAGGTCTATTAATAATTTTCAAAAATTGGAGATTACCAAAATACCAGTCAGTGAGGGAATGGATAAACATTGTATAGTATGTGCATACAATGATTTAAAAACCAGCAAAATTCAGAATGAACTACTGATACATACTACATGTTGGAGGTATTATTCAAGGTATTTTCCTGATTGAAAAAGTCCATGCTCAAATGATAACATACAGTTTGTTTCCATTTATATGAAATTCTCAAAAAGAGGAAAAAAGAGAAAAAAATAACTCAATAATAATTGAGAACAGATTTTTGGTTGACAGGGGTTGGGTTGGGGTAAATCATGTCTACAAAGGGATGGTGTAATGGAGATTTTTAGGGAACTGTTAATTGAACTGATTGTGATGGTAGTTACACAAATCTACACGTTTTGATGTCTATTCAACTCTGCAACAAAAACGTTAACTTTACTGTATGATATATAAAAATAAAAGTTGTTATATTGATACAAGTTTAAATACCATCTAGTTAATAATCAAACTCATAGGAATAAATTTAATTAAAATTTATGAGTCTTTGATAAAGAAAATATTAAACAGGATTGAGCATAATAAACAAATGGAGGGTACACTTAATTCAATGTAGTATGGTAGTTGACTATCCCATAATTGATCTAAACATTCAGTAAAATCCTAAATAAAATCCTAGAAGATTGAAGAGAGGACTGGCAAGACATTGTAAATTTTATATTAAAAATAAAACACCAAAATAAGAGATTATATTTGAAGGACATAAAAATAATGGGAGTTATTTACTACTGGATATTATGCCTTATTTTAAAGAATCCATAATTAATGCAATATTTTGTTTAAAAAAATACTACATAAATTCCTCAGAAAGCAAAAACTGTGGGACACTCTGCAACTCCTTTGATAAAGTCAGCATTACCTTGATATCAAAAACAAAAAAAAACTATATTAAAACAAAAGTAAATTACTACCTTTTACCTTTATGAACAAAGATGAAAATGTCCTAAATAAAACAATTTGTAGAAAAAGTTCAGCAATGAAATAATAAACAGCATGACAGAGTCATTTTTATCCAGGAATGCGAAGTTGTTTTAATATTTGAAAATCAATCACTTTTATTCACCATGATGACAGAATAAAAGAGAATCTATATGGTCATCACAATAATTTCAGAATAACTCTAACAAAATTCAACACCCATACATATAAAAACTCTCAGTAAAGTGGGAACTGAAGAAAATTTCCTCAGTCTGATAAAGTTCACCTGTATATAAGCTATTGCTAATATACATAATGAGAAAAGCCTGAACTTTCCATAACGATCCCCACTTCACTTTAAAACTGCGGGATTTACCCCATATGATAATGAAAAGAATAAAAGGCACAGGGATTGGAAATAAAGAAGTAAAATTGTCTTCCTTTGTGTATGGCATGATTATGTATTTATAGAAGCCTAAGTAATCTACAAAATATCTACTGGAACTAATAAATGAGTTTCACAAAGGCACCTTATACAACGTCAATATAAAATTTTGTATTTATATATACCAACAATAAGAAATTGAAACTTCAATAAAAAATGTCATTTACAGCATAATTTAAACATGAGTACTTAGGCAAAAATTAAATAAATTATATAAAAGACCAAAAAAAAAACAAACAAAAAAACCAGAAACTGCAAAAAGACTGATGTGAAAAATGAAATAAAGATCTAAAAACAAGGAGAGACATATAACGTTCAAATATTGGAAGTTTCAATATTGCTGTTATTTTCCCACATGTTAATCTATAGATTCAAAGTAATCAATATGTTGATTCTAAAACTTATATAAAATTGCAAAGGACCTGGAATATTCAAAACATTTTTGAAAATAAGAACAAAGTTGGAAGACTCACAGTAACTCATTTAGGACTTACTAAAGGTACATTAATCAAGAAGGTGAGGTATTAAAATAAGGATAAACATATAGTGCATTGGAATAGTATGGAATTACTGAAATAGATTAACTGTAGGTAATCAAGGGGAAAAGGAAAGTGTTTTCCACAAATGGTGCTGGTACAAAAAGAAATACATATTGAGAAATATGAACCAAACAGAAAATAATCTTTAAATGGGTCATAGACCTAATGAAACTCTCTGCTCAACAAAAGACACTGTTAGGAATATGAAAAGTAAAATCGCATAATCGAAAAAAGATACTCATAAAACATGTATATGACAATGATCATGCATCTAGTATAATACACACACACAAATACACACACAATTCTCTACTAAAAAGACAAACAGCCCTGTTAAAAATGGTCAAAAATTAAAACAGACACTTCACAAAGTGGTACATGGATGCCCATTGTGCACATGAAAAAATGCTCAGTATCATTAATCATCAGGGAAATGCAAACTAACTCAACAATAAGATACCACCAAACACTAATTAGAATCAAAATTAAAAGTGTTAACAAGAGTAAGTCTGGATGAACATGTGAGTGAACTGGAATTTTCATATACTGCTAGTGGGAATATAAAGTTATGAAACACTTTGTAAAATAGTTTGTAGTTCCTATAAAACTAAAAATATATCTACTATATGACATGGAAATTCACCCGTATTTACCTGAGTGGTGAGTGTTTTTCTTCACAGAAAGACTTGTTAATTGAAACTGTATTCATAATATTGAAAGGTTGAATGCCATCCAAGTAAATATGGAAGGTGAATGGATACACAAATTGTAGTCTATTTATATTGTAAAACACTACATATCAATAGAAAGAAAAAAGAGTAGATGTTTGTAAAAACATGGATGAATTTTTTTTAAGTATGCAAAGAAAAAGTTTGCTGAGAAAACGTAATGTAGGGTTTCATTTATACACACGTCTAAACAAAAACAAATCATTTCTATTCTGAGAGAAGACCAGTGTTTTTCCTAGGGATTAAATGTGAAAGGGCACAACAGAACATTTTTAAGTGATAGCAATTTATTCATCTTGACTGCAGTAGTGGTTATAAAGATTTATTCATATATTTTGTCAAAACTCATTACTTAAAATACATGTATTTCATTGAATGTAGTTTACAATTTAATAAAATTGATTTTAAAAATACAAGTCATGGAGTGGAAAAACATATTTGCAATAGTGGTCAAGGGCTCTCAACCAGCAGCTACAATTTGTACTACAAATCATTAAGGAAACAAAATCTAATCTAAAGAAAAATGGACAAATGTCTTGAGTAGATGCTTCATAAAAGAGATACCTAAAAGGCCAATGCTCATGTGAGAATGCAATCATTTTAGTAATCAGAGAACAGGAAATAAATTCACAACCACGGTAAATGAATGGACCATAACAGGTATTTTTAAGGATGTAGGGTAAATAGTACACCAATATTTTACAAATTGGGTTGTACATTCCTCTAAGCGCTATGAAAAGTTTTCCAACATCTATTAAGCTGAATATCCAAATACCTTATGAAATAGGAAATTTTTACTCTAGGAACTTATCCATTAAAATGTGTACAGACATACAGAAAAAGATATACATTTTTAAAAGTTCATCACAACATTTTCCTCAAGAATATTAAAACTTGAAACACCAAAATATCATCAATGATAGAATCAATACTTAAATTGTGATATATTCAAAATATGGAAGAATATGATAAGAAAGAAAAAAGCAATACTGCTACATGCAAAACAAAATGTTGGGTTTTCTTAAACATCATTTTGAATGAAAGAAGCCAGACATAGAATATGTGAAATATGATTCCATTCACATGAAATTTGGAAATAAGCAAAACTAATGCATGGTGTTAGAAATCAGGATAGTGTCTATGTTCAGGTTGTAATGTGAGGGTAGGGAATAAGTCATTATATATGGGGCTTATATGATGCTGTTAATGTTACATTTCCATTCATAGATCTGTGCTCTTATGATTTGCTCACTTTTCTGTCATTATGTAATACTTCGGTAAAATTTATTAGTTAAGAAAAAACCAAACCCTTGGATTTGGACATTTCCCCTGACAAATCCATATTTCTATATATTTCACTAATATTAAATGCACAAAATCTTTTTCGATGACAACTGCTTTAGTTTCCTAGGCTTCTCAAACACAATACCATGAAGAGGTTCCGCTTGAACAATAGGAATTTATTCATCTATGATCAGAGTCCAGGAAAATGTCCAAATCAAGGCATCATGATGACAATGATTTCTTTCTGAAGACTGGCTGCCAGCAATACTTTGTATCTCTGCCACATGGCAAGGCACATTGTGGTGTCTGCTGGTCTCTCTCTTTTCTTCCTGGTTTCATTGCTTGCAACGTCTTGCTTCAGTGGCTTTCTCTCTCCCTGTGTTCATTCCATTTATAAAGAACTCCAGCAAGATTAAGATCCATTCTGATTGAGGTGAGTCACACCTTAATTGAAGTAGCCTCATCAAAAGGTCCTACTTAAAATGAATTTATACCCACAGGAATGGATTAGATTTTAGGACATGTTTTTCTGAAGTACATATAGCTTCAAACCACTGCAACAACCAATATGGTTTAATGAGGAAATGTTTATTGTAAGTTGCATTCATTTAGTGTTACTCAGGTTAAGGTCTACTCAATCACTCTATTTCAGGAGCCATGCCATTTAAATAAATTTTGTAAATTCTCCTAGTCACTACCTAAACATATTTTCTTCAATGTCCATGCAGACCCTATTTGTGTTCTTTTCCCCTTTCCTTTTCTTTAATTACACAGACCACTAAAATCTGACTGCTTTATATACTATTCCACTACTACTGGTCTTGAACAGTTCATTAATTTCAGCCTTCTTGACAAAACTAAAAAAACCTAGATTTCTCCCAGGCCTTTTTCTGCTCGATTCTCACACCTGGATAGTGGACAATCTTTTGAGATTCTGCAGTCTAAATATGCTATGAATAAGTCCATCTTTTATATTTGATCTGTCTCTACCTTGCTTCTGATCACTTTGATCTCATACTTGGAATGCAATTTTCATGTTCTAACTAGACTCCTTGTCTCCGTTTCAGGTCATTTTATTAATCCATTATCCTCACTGCATCTAGAGTAAGTTCTGATATACCATTTCAATTCTTCAAAGACGGTGCTATGTACACTTCCAATGTGCAGTTATATCCATCATCCCTATCTTAGAGCTGCACTGTATTGCTTCTTTATTGTTCTGTCTTCCTCTGTTAGATAAATTACTGATATTTTTGAGATAAGCAACTATCTTGTTCTCAATAATATACTCAGGTATTAAGACATTTCCTGGGATATAACAGTTTCTAACTATACTAATAAAAAATAATAGATGCTTATGGACAATGATCAGGATATCTGTTTTACTGATATTTCAAGATTCTAAAAAATTATTTTACACTTGCATTTTATGTAGTAGGCATTGTATTCATTATGAAAGTATTGTCTTCAATACAAGAGTTGATATCATGCTCCTATGATCCTTCAGTGCAACAATTTGTGAGCAGAAGGACATAGTCACTCAGACTGGGTGTTTCAGTTTTCTGCCTGCTGAAGCAAATACTATGCAGTGGGTTGGCTTAAACAATGGGAACTTATTGGCTTATGGTTTTGAGGCTAGGAGAAGTCCAAAATCAAGATGTCATTTAGAAGATGATTTCTCCTAGGAGACTGTGACATTATAGAGAAGACTGCCAGCCCTCCTTGGTCCATGGCTTTTCTGACACACTGCAATGCACATGGCAGCCTCTCCTGGCTTCTCCCTTCTCTTCCAGGTTCTGTTGACTTCTAGCTTCTCGCTGTTTCCTGTGGCTTTCTCTCTCTCTGTGACCTTCCCTAGAATGTCTTCAGTAATAGGAGTAAGACCCATCCTGATTCAGCTGGGCCACAGCTTAACAGGAATAACACTCATCAAGGGTCCTATTACATGAGTTTGCACCCACATTAGTGGATTAAGTTCAAAACATGCTTTTCTGGGGTACATAGCTCCAAACTACCACAATGTGCATTTTGTCAACTCTACTTGTCACAACTGCACAGGCCTTTTTACATCAATTATTTCAAATAGAGACTATGCAAAAAATTAAGTATAAAAAACAAGTATAAAGTAATGATGTCTTTAAAAATTTCTAGATATGAACAAATGATAATTTTCACTATATTGTATTTACCCAAACCTTTGGCTAAAAGGTCACTTAAATTGTGCTAGGACTGACTGTATTCTATATTTTGCTGATAATATATAAGGCTAACTATTTAGTCTGTAGTCTAGTTAGACTGGAACTGGCATTTCTTTTGGATGGTTTGTGATTAGATATTTAGTTCCAAGCATAGCTTGCTTTCCAATTTCTTCTCTGAGAAAATGGTCTCAGATAGAATTTGCATAGTAAAGAAACAGCAGTAAGGCTTTCAGACACTATCAGAAGGAACAAGCACTGATTCATGGTTATGAAAAAAATTAACCAAGATCTGGTACCCTATCCTTTTCTGCACGTTCACACTTTAAATACCTGTAAGAGCTCAAATTGAGGAATAAGTCATATCGTTTCCTGCAACCCACCTTCTTTCTAGCATTCACCTCTTGTTTCTTTGCTATTGTAACCTCTAGCAAAAGTCCCTGCTAATCTTGGGCATTATTCCAATATGCAAAATAACTATTTTTTTTTTTTTTACTGCTAGTGCCTACTTCATAATCCTGTCTCAGAAACTTCCTAATTATTGTGTAAGTGTAACACTGCTTTATGCTTATTATATTTATACTTCAAAGAGCATGTT
This sequence comes from Tolypeutes matacus, assembly GCA_026826555.1. Classification (NCBI taxonomy): domain Eukaryota; kingdom Metazoa; phylum Chordata; class Mammalia; order Cingulata; family Chlamyphoridae; genus Tolypeutes; species Tolypeutes matacus. The sequence continues at coordinate 1,155,685 of JAKSZT010000076.1, read as the reverse complement.
TCTTAAACAGGTGAGATAATTTATAGATAAAATATAAGATGTCAGACCAAGATTTGAGTTGGGGAGATATATTTATGTATTTGATATAGGGGATGTGTGTGTGTTTATGTGTATTCACGGTTGGGTCAGTAGATGCCACAATGGATGTGCTTCAAATTTGGTTACTTTATTGCCCACTTATTTTACCATTACATAAAACAGGCTTCATTTTCTTCCATGAAATGAAATTAATTTTCTCAAAAATGAAATGTCATTCCAGAAATGAATTTCTCATCTTTATGGATTATCCAAATTAACTATATATTTAATTATTAATTGTAACCAAATATTTCTATAAATATATAAATACATAATTTGTAAACATTAATTCAAATTAGTATATATATTAGTTTAAGAAAGTGATTGTAAATGTTATTATATCCATATCTGAGAAAAGAAAAATAATTGACATGAAAAGTATGAAAATACTTATGCTTTATTCTGTCTTACCAGCTTTAGTTTTTGTTTTCTCCACATAGGTCCTTAGTGAAATTCACAAATTAATCAAGAATGTGTTCATAGTGAAAGGGATATAATTTTTTGTCGTGTTTTCTCATTGAACTTACACTCCTAGCTGGCAATGGAAGTACATGCACAAGCTATCTCAGTTTTGATATCCTTATCACTAACATTTTATCATGACTCACTATATCAGTCTAACTTAAAAGAGTTATTATTTCTGCATAATCTGAGTAGCTAAATAGATAGAAAGTAAATGTGTACGGAAAATCCTGAAGTCTTCTTTGACTCTTGAGGAGTTGAGGATCTGACCCAAGGATCATAACACTCGGCCATTCCCTTGAAAATTTCACCACAGACAAGACTGGCATTTTATATGGTCAAATTTTAATAGGTGGGGTCAACTAAGTTTAAAGAAACAAGAGTGTCCTTGTTGACTCTGCTTCAAAGTCACCAATGAACTTAAAATATAATTAATATAGCAAAGTAAAACAAAACAAAAGCTAGCTAATGCACCTAGGAATTGGGATGGTGTCCTTGGAGACTGGAAGATGCATTAATAGCACCAAAGTCAAGATACATTATCAGTCTACCATATCTTTGCCAAAATGATGACTCAAATAATATTTTGCTCTTTGTTTACTTTAATTCACATTTCATTTATTGCTAATGACATACAGCAATTTTTCAAATGTTTATTGGTTATTTACATTTTATTTATGAAAATAATGTTACTGTCCTTTGGTTATTTTTGAATAAAAGTGTTCACTGATTATTTACCCTTTTCTATGATAGTTGCATAAATGATGGATATTTGCCAATCATATATGTTAAAATAATATTTAATAATTACTTATGTAGCATATCAGAGAACTTATGATGACGTTGATATGTGGACAGTTTTATTATTATGCAGTAAAATACATTCATTTTTTGCTCTGTTATTTCTTAATTTGCTGCCATTATTTGAGTCTTTATTTATCTTGCATAGATATTTACTTACATTTCCTTCCAATTTTATGACTTCCTTTATTTACCTTTACATCTATAGTCTCTCTGGATTATAATTCAGTATAAGATCTGAAGATATCGAAGTTTTGCCCAAATGAATAGCTAGTGGTTGTAATGTCATTTAATAAATAATCAAGCACCATGTTATTTATTTTGTCTCATTTTTTAATTTTATTTTTTAATCTATCATAATTATTTCATTCAGAAAGGAAAAAAAGGAGCCATTATGAGTCCACTAATTTTTAAAAATCCTCATAGCCAGAAAGCAAGTGAGGTTTCCCACTGCCCTCTTCCCCATTTTATTCCATATTTATCTTGTTGATATCTCCAGTAGAAAAAGAGAAAGGATTTCTGAGGGCTCATATTGGATTATCCAATATTAACCATTAACTACAAGAGTGAAAAGATATTCATTCTTTGTCAATGGAATTTGATTTCCTTAGGTAGGAAGACTGAAGTTAAGGAAAAACTGTGGGAGAATAAATAAGAGTGGTGGTCTAGATAAAGGAAGGTATGATTTAATAATTGTAATATATGTTCTCTGTTGGCAAAGAAGGGATTGAGCTAAAAGAACAGATCTAACAGAAACAGCGATTCAATGGGTCAATGATTTAGAGTTTCTGAAAATACGAAAGAATCAATGTATTTATTAGGAATTCAAATCCATTGATCTGTCAAAGTAATAGGAGAAATCAAAACACCTTTGTACTATCTACCCACCATCCCATAGCATTACAGAAAATCTTGATGTCCAAGATAGGTGTGTTGGTAGAGAAATAACATTACAAATATTCCATTTATTATTTTACTAGATGTATTTTGGAATATAAGTCAAGTTGCATGTAAACTAGTTTCATTCTTAAACCAGAGAGTCTGAAAACCAGAAGTTGTCACTGCTAAGTCTAAAATTCAACTAATTTCCCTGAAAAGAATAATAAGGGTGTAATTCACAATCCACTGTCACAATTGATAGACTCTCTTTATCACCTGTATTTCTTTCCATCACCCTATCTTCACCTCTACCACACTCTCTAGTCTGGTTCTACTCAAAGATTGAGTAAAATCAAATCTGAGTTGAAAAACTGGTTATAATATGTTTGCACTTGTCAAATAAAAATATTTTTTTTATCACTGTTGTTAACTAAAGTTGAAAATAAAGCAAGAACTATATATGGGAGATACACATAATGCAAATAATGGATGACAGAGAGAACTTTTTTTAATAATCTTTCAGAAAATGTAACAAATGTAACCAATGTTAAAAATAGTACAATTATAGAAAAAGTGCTATCATCAATAGTAGCAAGTGTTCCAAACCAATACAAGGTGTTGATGGTAGAGTGGTGCATGGAAATCCATGCATTTTTTTGCATGCTTGTTTTGCAAACTCAAAACTTCTCTAATAAAAATTCATATTGTGGATGGAAGGATTACACTAGTTTTTTCTATGATGTGAGTTCAATTTCAAGATTTCTACCCACTTAAAAAATTAGTAAAATATCAAAAAATTTAGGTTGGTTTTAGCCAGAAGATTAGCGGTGCAGGTGGTGAGGTATGGTCCAATTCTGAACATACTTTGAAGACCCCACAATATAGGTAATGGAACACATGTTGAGTGTGAAACAAAACAAAACAAAACAAAAAAAAAAAAAAGAGAAGATAAGGATGAATGTGTGGTTTTTGGCCCTGGTATTTGTAAGAAAGGAATTGACAGGAAAAAGGTGAGCAATTTTTGGAAGTGTTGGATTTTATTTAGTCAAGAACACAGTCATATATACAGGTCTGGAGGCTCAGAGGAGAGATATAAACTAGATAAAAATTTGGGAATTATCATTACATAGACGTGGATTTAAATACGAGGCTGGATGAGAGCATCCTGGGGATAAGGATCGAAAGAAAATATAGCAGATCTGAAGGCTACTCCTTGGGCCAATTCTGCATGTAGAAATGAAAGAAATGAGGAGGAAGCAGCTAAAAAGCTGTAGAAAGAGTTCACAGTGAGGTAGGAGGGAGGAACGCCAGGTGAGTGTGGTATCTTGGACATCGAGTGGAGAAAGGGTTGCAGGCAGATGAAAGGATGTCAGTGCTCTCTGGCCCTTGAATGAAAATAGAAACTATGTCACAGAAGGAGATAAAATCATGATATGCCTCAAGTTATTTCTGTACATAATTTTTCAAATGCAGTGTCTAGTAAACGTTCAGAGACATGAAAGGAATAAGGGGGAGGTGGAAATACAGAAACAAAGCAGCAATGTCTACAGATTTGGAAGTATCTGACTATAACAAATTATGTGTCTATGTTCAAGGACAAAAGCTAATCTAACATCTCTATAATCTCTTTCTTAAAATAAATCCAAATAAAGACTCCCTGATGGCATCAGACTTGTTTTCCTTTCTTAACCTTTCACAATTGTCCTTTTCTCACAATTTAAAAGAAAAGCCCACTTCTCACCAGTCTTCAGTTAATATTTTATACATTGATCTAAGGTGTTAAACCTTATGCAGCACCAAAGAGACTACTCAAAATATTGATGATAATTGGCTCACTTTTTCTACGGTACCATAACGAACTCCACTCTTCTTTTTCCAAAGCTGCATTTCCCAGGCAATTTTTCTTGTTTTTTTTTTTTTTTTTTTTTCATAAAAAAGCAATTTCCACGTTGTAAAACTGTAAAACATTACTTGTAAATACACAACATGTGCTGTAGACAGCATTGTTTATTAGGAGTGTAAATGCATTAATAAGGATGGTGTATAACTTTGAACCAATATAAAAGAAAGTACAGCTGAAAGCCCCAGAAAATTACTCAATATAAAAATCCTGGCCTGCCACCAACAATTTGGAAACATTATCTTTCTGGATCTGTCTGCTGGATCTACTAAGTGTAGACCCAGTAGAATGGCTGAGTCTACTGTTTACAGGCTGGGTCTACTGTCTACTTGATCTGTAGACCAGGAGAGTGGTACATATCATCCAAAAGGAAAAGGGACAGTGAACAAAAAAGCCAAAGGAAAACTGTGAGTTACTCACCTCTGTGGCTGGGACAGCACATATAGTCCACCATCAAGGCAGATAGCCTCAGTAATCCCCTGGTTCACTGCAGCCAACTGGGAGAGAAAAAACGTCTTCCTCCCTGGGAGTAAGGGGGACTAAAGGAGCGCAGAGTGTGGTTACTCTGTAGTGAGACTGGCTGGCTAAGCCCTCTTTGAATGTCAGCTGTAGCCAGACCAGCAAGGGAAGAGAGAAGTGTAGGGGTAGGGGAGTATGGCGGGTGGAACAGAGTGGAAAAAAATAAAATAAATAAAATAAAATAAAAGTAAAGTAAAATAAAGTACAGTAAAGTAAAAAATAAATAAATGAAAATTCCAGCCAAAGCTGAAATGGTTCCAGGGAGAGGGTAGGTTGGATTTGATCAAGCAGGTTGTTATACACATTGGCTCTGGGAGAGAGAGGAAATATTTCAGTGAGGGAGTAGGCTAACAGGGGCCTAACAGCCCTGAGAGAAGGAAGCCAGGAAAGATGGCCAGCAAACTGAGGAGATAGAGGGAGGGAATAGTCAGATAAGATTTCAGAACCCTACCCAAGCTGCAGAGGGGATGTAACCCAGTGGAAGAATGTCTGCCTCATATATACTAGGTTTCTCGTTTAATTTCTAGTACTGCTGAAGAAAAGGGATTCAGAGAGTTATCCAACAGCTGGTGTCAGGTATATTGTTGGCAAATTGTGAAAGGGAACTTATAGACTGAGATTTTTTTGGGTGGGAAGGATTTTTCATCTGTTATTTTAGTTTGCTAAAAATTATTTTTTTTTATTTTGAAAATTTTTATTTATTTATTTTTATTCTTCAATTTATTCTCTAAAACCATGTACCCTACCTTGGAGGGGAGGCTGCAGGGTGATTGATTAATGAGCATTGGCACCCTGAAATAGTTCCTGTTAGCCTAAGTAGGGAGACTTTTTCCTGGGTTGTTTTTTGCAATTTATCTTTCTTTGCTTCCATTTTTTTCCCTTTTCCTTCTTTTTTCTCCTTCGTGTCTTCATTCCTTTCCTTTCTTTTATTTTTCCCTTCTCTATTGCTTTTCTTTCATTCCACCTTCTCTTGTTTGGTCTTCTTTTTTTCACTTCTATTTTCATATTTATTTTTTTCTATCTTTTTTCTTCTTTTTTTCTAGTTTCATTTTTTATTCCATGTTTATATTCTTATACCTTTGTATTTTTTTTATTTTTCACTCATTACCATTACTTATTTTTTCCTTGCCTTTTTATTATTTCTTTTCTTTCCTTTTTAAAAATTATTACTATCATTCTTTTTTCTTCTTCTATATTTCCTTTCTATTGTCTTACATTTTTTTCAAGAAAACATGGACAACTACAAGGATATAGAATAAGTGGATCCAAGTATCAAAGTGGAAACTTAACAGAAAACAAAACAAAATAAAACTCTAGTGTAGAAAAAGAAGCTAACCATCTGAATAAACCCATCAAGATAAACAGATGCCTAGACACTAGAAAAAATTTACAAAATATACTAAGAAACAGGAAGACACAGCCCAGTTGAATAAATAAACTAAAAACCAAGAGGAATAGCAGAATACAGAACACCTACTCAAATGTGTCTAAACAAATATGATAAATCAACTTAATAAAGTGGAAGAAGAGATACAAGATTTTAAAAAGACACTGGGGAAACATAAAGAAGAAATTGTAAGCATATGTAAAAAAAATAACAGATCTGATGGTGATGAATAGCATAATGCAAGAAATCAAAACTACACTGGAAGGATATAACAGGAGATTTGAACAGGCAGAGAAAAAAACATCTGCAATCACATAGATAGTAGAACAGACAGATGAAAAGGTAGAAAAAAATCAGCAGGGCCTTAGGGAATTGAATAACAGCACAAAAGACACAAACATATGCATTATAGTCATGACAGAAGGAGAAGTGAAAGGGCAGGATTCAGGAGTGTTGGAGGAAAAAAATGGATGAAAATTTCACAACTTTTTTCAGGGATGTGTATGTACATGTCTAGGAAGTGCAGTGCACTCCAAACATTATAAATCCTAACAGGTCTAACATGAGACACATACTTATCAAATTGTG